>PVHP010032929.1:0-19940 GCA_004024765.1 Zapus hudsonius | reverse complement strand
GGGTGGAACACGCTGCAAGTGAGGGGCTGATGCTGAATGTGAAGCTGCTTGTGTGCTTCTCCCGTCTAAACATCCATGCAGACCGCCACCTACTCACGACCTTGGGTATGGAGACAAAGGGATGGACTGATAATAGGGTAGAGAGCAAACTGCTGAGTGGAGAGCAAGAATTCAGTGGAGGCAGCCAGAAGGCCATGAGACCACAGCTCCCCAGGGAACACACAACAATCTTGGCCAGAACACTGTGTTTCCTTCGCCCTGGGGCTGGCATATGCACACTCCGTCCAATCTTAGCTAGATCCGCCTGGTAATTGATGCTACCGAAGCTGCTGAAAGCACACCGCGTTTTCATGAGATGCCTTTATAAAGTAATACACAGTCAGAACATGAGCAAAGTTAGGTGAGTCATATAAAACAAAACAAGCCGGGCGTGATGTCGCTCACCCTTAATCTCAGCACTTGGGAAGCAGAGGTAGGAGGATCGCCATGAGTTCGAGGCCACCCTGAGACTACATAGTGAATTCTAGGTCAGCCCCTCGAACCCCTTACCCTCCACCTGAAAAAAAAAAAAAAAAAAGAAGTAACAAAGACAGAACCAGAATCCATACATGCTAAAATTTCTAGTCCATAGGGCTGGAGAGATAGGTCAGCAGTTATGGTGCATTCCTGCAAAGCCTAAGGACCCAGGTTTGTTCCCTTCGTACCCACATAAAGCCAATTGCACAAGATGATACATGCATCTAGAGTTTGTTTGCTGTGGTTAGAGGCCCTGGAATGCCCATTCTCTCTTCTGCCTCTTCCTCTCTCAAAAATTATATATATATATATATATATATATGTGTGTGTGTGTGTGTGTTGTGTGTGTGTGTGTGTGTGTGTGTGTGTGTGTGTGTTTTGAGATAGGGTCTTGCTCTAGCCTAGGCTGACTGGGAATTCACTATATTGTCTCAGGGCGACCTCAAACTCATGGCAATGCTCCTACCTCTGCTTCCCAAGTGCTGCCACACCTGGCTAAATTAAAATTTTTTTAAATTCCTAATCTCTTCTACTATACAGTAACATTTCCTTTTTTAGTTTTATTCATTTTTTCAAGGTAGTGTCTCACTGTAGCCTAGGTTGATTTGGAATTCACTGTGTAGTCTCAGGCTGGCCTTGAACTCACAGTTCATGCCCAGGCTCTCCAAATCATTTGGGTGTTAAGAAAAAGTAGCTGTTGTAGTGACCTTCCAGTTGCTGGGACAAATCACCTGACCCAAAGTAGCTGATGGAAGGAAGGGTTTATTCTGGCTTACAGTCCTGAGGGGAAGCTTCATGATGGCAGGGAAGAGCATAGCATGAGCAGAGACTGGACATCACCTCTGCCACAGCAGGTGGAAAACAGCAGGAGGAGAGTGAGTTGAACTCTGGCAAGGGGGAGCTGGCTATAACACCCCTAAATCCACCCTCAACAACACACCTCCTCTAGCAAGGCTCCACCTCCCAAATTTTCACCAGCTAGGGACCAAACACCCAAAACACGTGAGTCTATGAGGGATGTCTTATTCTATCCACCACAGTGAGTTGTCAAGACTTCAACTTTTTTCCTAAATATATGTAGAAACTTTGATTTAACCCTCAGGCAGTGGGGTCCTAATGATGTATGAATTTTCCAGGATATTTTTTAAAAAATATTTTATTTATTCATTTTCAAGTAGCAAGAGAGAGAGAGAGAGAGAGAGAGAGAGAGAGAGAGAGAGAGAGAGAGAAAGAGCCAGGGCCACCACCTTATGGGTCTGGTTTATGTGGGTACTGGGGAATTGAACCTAGGGTCTTAGGCACTGGAGGCAAGTGCCTTAACCGCTAAGCCATCTCTCCAGCCCTAGGATTTTTTTTTTAAATACAGTGATGTTTGTACACTTTTTAAAAAATTTCTTAGGTTTATTTTTATTTTTTAATATTTTATTTATTTTTCAAGCAGAGAAATACAGAGAGAGAGAGAGAGAGAGAGAGAGAGAGAGAGAACACCAGGGCCACCACCTTGTGGGTCTGGCGTCTGGCATATGTGGGTCCTGGGGAATTGAACCCGGGGCCTTAAGCTCTGGAGGCAAGTGCCTTAACTGCTGAGCCATGTCTCCAGCCCAAATTTTCCAGGATATTAATACCAACTAATCCTGAAGCAGCAAGTAGTTCTCTTAAAAATTCCCTCATGCTCATCATCCAGCCCTCTAGCAGGAGGGACAGACTAGTTTTGCTCTCAACCACTGGGACCAGGCGGGTAGAATGCAGTGACTGGACAGAACTTGACCACCCATCCCACCCACGGTCAGGGGAGTAAGGTGTGATTTAGTTAGCTTTTCATCACTCCCACACATCCCCCAAGAGTAACCAACTCTTCCTGCTTTCCTGAGTGTTTTCCTTTAGATAGAACTGTAGGAGCTAAAACTGAGACAAGCAGGAAGATCCAGAGGAGTTGGTCCTCATATCCTGTCCCCACCCCCAAGGGAAAAAGTGGGAGATACAATCGATAGCTACCGTGGTGCTTACAGAATAAATTGCTAGGGTGCTCACCATTAGACTTAGCAACTGTTTCAGCATTCCAGCTCTTATTGTCTTGGGATACTTGTCAAAGGACTTCATTTCATGACTGATCCAAGGGAGGGTCAATAGTTTAAGACTGCCTGACCACAGCCAAGTGAACCACAAGCCACCTTGAAAGCAGGTCCTCCAACCTCCATGCAGTCCTGTGACCACAGCCCTGGCTGACATATTAACTGTCACCTCATGCAAGAAGTGGCACCAAACCACTGGTAGCTTCTTAACCCTCCTACCTGCCCCTCCCCCACACCAATCTGGAAGATAGTAATACATTGTTTTAAGCCATTAGGACTGAGGTAATCCTTCACTCAGCAGTAGATGACTAATAAGGAAAGTCAGACAAATCAGAGTGCACATGGACTTCTCAGTACTTTTTTCTTATCAGGAGACTCTGCTCAGTGTCATCATGGAAACTCACAGTGTAAAACAAAGCATCCAGTCAGGCATTTGGGGCAAGAATTTATTTATAGGAGTTGGTAGATAATAATTTTTTGTCACAAAACATTTTAAAACTTTCAGAAGAACAAAAATTTATTTCTGGGGCAGAAGATCTGGTTTAGTAGTTAAAGAAGCTTGCTTAGAAAGCCTGCTGGCTTGAGCTCAATTCCCCAGTACCCACATAAAGACAGATGCACAAGGTGATGCAGGCACCTGGAGTTCCTGTGCAGTGGTAAGAAGTCGTGTGGTGTGCTCGTTCTCTATCTCTCTCCCCCTCCCTATCTCCCCCCTCTCTCTGTCTCTCTCAAATAAATTATTAAAAAATTTAAGGTACCTTCTAGCTGGGCTTGGTGGCACATGCCTTTAATGCTAGCACTCAAGAGGCAGAGGTAGGAGGATCGAAGCCAGCATGGGACTGTATGTGACCAAGTCAGCCTGGGCTAGAGTGAGACCCTATCTCAAAAAACCAAAACAAAACAAAAAGGCATCTACTTGAAGGACAAGCTGCTGTTCATCACCATAGAGAGAGGATCCTAGGAAAATAGAGCAAGATGGTAGAAACTACACAGTCCTGAGTGTATTTCAACTCTATTCCCACTTTTTTTTTTGTTTTTGTTTTTGGAGGTAGGGTCTCATTCTAGCCCAGGCTGACCTGGAATTCACTATGTAGTCTCAGGGTGGCCTTGAACTCTTAGTGATCCTCCTACCTCAGCCTCCCTGAGTGCTGGGATCAAAGGTGTGCGCCACTACGCCCAGCTCCGTTCCCATTTAACTCCACTCCTTTTGTGGTGTTGGGAATCAAACCCAGGGTCTTGCACATGCTAAGATGAGCATTCTACAACTGAGTGACATTCCACTTTTAGGGTCCAGGTGACAGGGTCTCGTGATGCAGACCATCATGACTTCAAAATCAAAATCCTCCTGGCTCCACCTCCCTAAGTGCTGAGATTACAGGCATGTGTTACCGTCACTAGCCTCCCATTCATAGCTACCAGAACTTTCCACTACTGACACCTAAGACCAGAGGTTAGTTTACATCTCCAAATGGACTGGAAACCCAGAAAACTTGGACCGTGGACCAAGTGAGTCCCCTTTCCTGGCTGAAAGAAGGCAGAAGTGAGTGTTCCCTGCAGCACCGGTAGGAGATGCAAGAAGGTTGTGTGTGTGGGGGGGGGATAAAATGCAAAGAAGGACCTCAGATCAGTATATGTATATATGCATATATGTGTGTCCATGCAGTATGTGTATTGGGGTGTGTGTAGTATATGTGTGTGTGTGTGTGTGTGTGTGTGTGTGTGTGTGTGCAAATGTACTTGCCCTGTGCATGTGTGTGTGGAGGCAAAAGGAAAATGTTGGGCTGGGCTGGGTGGCACAAGCCCTTAATCCCAGCACTTGGGAGGCAGAGGTAGGAAGATCACCGTGAGTTTGAGGCCAGCCTGAGACTACATAGTGAATTCCAGATCAGCCTGGGCTAGAGTGAGACCCTACCTCGAAAAAAAAAAAAAAAAAGGAGAATGTTGGGTGTTCCCCTTCCTCCTTCATCCACCTGTTTCCTTGAAATGGTGTCTCTCACTGCTTCCAGAACTTGCTATTTTCCTGAACCCCAGGGATTCCTTAGTCTCTACTCCCCAATAGGACTGGGGCTGCAGCCAAGCATAACCATGACCAGCTGTTTTTTATGTGGGTGCCCAGGGACTCAACTCAGGCCTTTATGCTTGTCTCTTATCTGCTGAGCTACCTCTTCACCCCCAAATTATTATATTTTATGTGCTCACATATATATTTCTTTGAGTGATTCATAACTGTTTTAGGCCCCCTTTTCCATTTTTGTTCTTTGTCCTTAATGATTTTTGTTTTTTCAAGGTAGTATCTCATCCTAGTCCAGGCTGACCTGGAACTCACTCTGTAGTCCCAAGCTAGCCTTGAACTCACAGTGATCCTCCTACCTCTGCCTCCCAAGTGCTGGGATTAAAGGTGTGTACCACCATGCCCAGTTTTCCCTCCTTTTTAAAAAAATTAGATATAAAATACTCATTTTAGGGCTGGAGAGATGGCTCAGCGGTTAAGGCACTTGCCTCCAGTGCCTAAGGCCCCAGGTTCAATTCCCCAGTACCCACATAACCCAGACCCACAAGGTGGTGGCCCTGGTGCGTTCTCTCTCTCTCTCTCTCTCTCTCTGCTTGAAAATGAATAAAATATAAAATTAAAAAACACTCATTTTAAGCACACAACTTGAATTTTTATGTCTCTCTTCTTGTACTCAAACTTAAGTTTTTGAGACTTTTCCTCACTGAATCACTTGGTTTTTATTGTTCTGTAGAATTCTACTGTATGACTGTAACACTCATCTATGTTCTAGCTCGGGAACATTGGTGTTGTTTCCAGTTAGACTGTAGCTGTATCTGCTAGAAACCTTCATTAGGCACCCCTCCTAACTTTGACTTTGCTGTGACTTTAAGTCACTCCCACGTATCCACTAGGTAGCTAGCAGGAATGGCTTTCTTGGTGGGCACTTGAAAAATGGTTTCAACCTAGCAGTGCTGTGATTTCTTTCCTAGCCTTTGTCTGGAAAATAAACTCCAGGGTCAGAACAAAGCCTGCTCAGAGTTTCCACTGTTATCACAAATACCAAACAGGCCAGGAAGTCAGTCTCCTGCATTTAAATGATCTATTTTAATCTTGTTGCCAGTTAAAAATAGGCACACGCGCCCAGATACTTTTTAGTGAGTGATCATGAAAGAATGTAGGTATTTCACATATCATTTTCTTTCCTAAAATTCCTACTTAATCCTTTCATTCCTCCCCACGTTTTGAGACAAAGTCCAAGGTTGGCCTGACCTCACTATATAGCTGAAGCTGACCTTGAACTCCTGATCCTCCTACTTCCACCTCCCAAGTGCTAGGATTTTAGGCATGCTCTACCACCATGCCCATCTTCCTCTTTTTTTTTTATTTATCTTCATCTTCCTCTTTTTTTGGTTTTTCAAGGTGGGGTCTCGCTCTAACCCAGGCTGACCTTGAACTCACAGCAATCCTCCTACCTCTGTCTCTCTCTCTCTCTCTCTTTTGGTTTTTCGAGGTAGGGTCTCGCTCTAGCCCAGGCTGACCTGGAATTCACTTTGTAGTTTCAGGCTGGCCTCGAACTCATGGCAATCCTCCTACCTCTGCCTCCCGAGTGCTAGGATTAAAGGCGTGCGCCACCATGCCCAGCTCTACCTCTGTCTCTTGAGTGCTGGGACTAAAGATGTGTGGCCCACCCACGACCGGCTCTTTGGTTATGAACAATTTAGAGAAAGGCAGGTCCTCCATGAAAACATAAATATTCAGAACAATACATTTTATATAGGGTGTGTTATTGTGATAGTTTATCTGAAAGTTTTTTCTTGGGATTTTCTTTCCCTTATTTGGAAGATCATAGAAGCCAAATATCCAGGGTATGACTCACAGACCTGAAATCATGAATGAGGTAGGGGTCTAATGTCTGGGCCTCTACATTCTCTTTTCTAAGTTGGGATATAACACCTTCCATGTGGGGTTGCTTGGAGGCTTAAAAGATCTATATATGACAAGATGTGATCCTTTTGGAAGCCCAGGCCTTCCTGAATGAGCTATTTGTGTTTCCTTTTCTAGTCTCCATGATAACTTGGTTCCTAACAGAAGTGACCCAGCTCAGTAAGTGTGCTCTATTATATTTTAACCTTTAAATGGAAATAGTGCTCTTTGTTATCAGAAACAAAGTGGCTCCAAGAAGTGATAGAAGGCTTCATTTATGTCCTTGTCTATAAGGCTGTTTTCTACTGTCACTGTGTTTAAAACCCAAGTGCTGAGAGCAATGTACACATGATAAAAATGAGGGCATCACTTTCATTCTGAGATTTTTTTGATACCTTTATTATCAATAGATACATTGTATGAGCAATCTGAGTCAGCTTGCTGTGGGCAGGGATCAGATGCAAATGAAGTTTGCATCTATAGCACTTTAGATGGTGTCTAGCATAATACAGGTGCTTGGAAGATATTTGTTAATGAAGTGAGACTTTATATTTAAAAGAAAACGGGAAGTTACAGAGATCTCCAGCCACCAGTGTGGGGAGAGAACACGTGGGAGAGGTTTTAGCCAAAATCTATGCTGTTCAGCTAAACAAGCAGAAGGAGGAAAGATAACAGAGGGCTCCCTTCATGAGGAAAAAGGTTCATGTGGGAAAATTTTTGAGCCCCCCCTCACCCCGGCCATTATAACTTGGAAATGTTTTAGTTCTCTTTTTGGGGTTGGAGGTGTATGCGTGTGCTTGTATGTATGTTTGTATGTGTGTGGGTACACCTGCATGCATGAGTGTTCATGTGTGTGGAAGAGAGGTGTCTTCCTTAGTCGCTCACTGAATCTGAGACTCATGAATTTGGCTAGAACAGGATCCTCTCATGTCTGCCTTCAGCAGTGCTGGGGTTACAGTGCCACCACACCTAGCCTTCACATGGGTGCTGGGGATCTACACTTAACTCCAAATGCTTGCACAGCAAGCACTAACCACTGAACCATCTTCCCAGCCCCGGGTTTCGTTGTAACTTACAGACCATCTAGTGTGATCTCAAGTAAATTCAGAAAGGTGGATGGGGACAACAGAAGGCAAAGGGCAGCAGGCATTTTTGGTAACTGGGACAGACAGAGCTGAACACAGAATCCAGGGCTGCTACATTCATTTTATGTTGTCTACATTATTGTCGTTTGAAACTTTTTTTCCTTGAGAGACTTGAACACAGTCCATTCACCCCAGATACAGCACACACCATTGACCAAAGCACGGTTGTATCAAAACTAGTTTTTGGTGAACCACTGAGTTTATTGGGGTTATTTACAGAAAAAGTGAAGGGCTGCTTACAGGAGCATGGATGAATCAAGGCAGCTGCTCACCAGAGAGCCCAACCCAGCACAGGAACCAGCCCAGGGAGCTGCATCTCAGGAGCACACTTGCAGGTCCCACTCTCCCCAAGCAGTTGTTTACCCTGTGTATAACCTTAGGTCCTGTAACCTTCATTCCCATACCTGTAGCCCACCTGAGTCTCCCTATCCTCCCTCCTCCCCCAAGAAGGGAATGTTTCATGCAAAGAAAATGCTAAACACACTGTCTTGAGCCTGCCTCCTATCCCTCACCAATAGTTGTTTGCTTGGGGAATGTTCCTGTGACCTTTTAAGTTTTGGCTCTCCCAGACTTGATCTCCTGAGTCTCCTCCCTTCAGCAGGGAATCTTTAAATTCAGAGGAATTTAAATAGATCACTTACTGTAGATGGTCATTGACAATTGGAGTATTTCTTTTTATGTTTTCCTGCAGCTACTTAAGGACTACATTAGTTACTTTTCTCATTGTTGTGACCAAATACTTGACAAGAAGCAACTTAAAGGAGAAAGGGCTTATTTTGGCTCACAGTCTGAAAAGATACAGTCTATCAAGAGTGCAGCATAGGGGTAAGAGTGTGAATCAACTGGTTACATTGCAGTGGGCAGCAGAGAGTGGACAGAAAATGGGGTTATACAACCTCAAGGCTCATGCCCCAGGACCCACTTTCTCCAGTAAGAGACAAGGTTCCATACCTTCAAAAGCAGCATCACCAGCTGGGGGCCAGTGTTCAAACACATGAATCTATATGAGGGGTGAGATTGGTACTTCACATTTAAATTCCAGGGACAGAATCTTTAATACACCTAATAGTAACCACAGTGTATTGGTCAGGGTGGTCCTGAGAAACAGAACATGAGAATATCTACAGATAGACACAAGAAGAGATTAGCAGAATGGGCAACGAAGGAATCCAATGGTCTGCTGTGTGCAAGCTGTTGAGTGAGAAGAGTCAATGTTCTGAGGGCAAAGGATGGCTCGCCTCTCAAAGAGGGACACACTCTTCATCTGCCATACTGCTCAGGAATGACGCCCCCTCTTATGAAAAGGGCCATCAAATCTGATTTTTGGCTCAGCCAGGCAAATTCTAATCTCTTCTAGAAACACTGTTACACTGGAAACAATGCCCTAGCCAAGTTGACTCATAAACACAGTGTGCTTAACTGAGGCACCATCTCGGGAGAATTACCAGCAACTAAAGAAGGAAGGACCTTCACACCACCATGTAATGTCAAGCACAGAAATACAGAAGATGGTTTCAGAAAGCACACAGAAAACATGTTTATTTTAAAAAAATGGTGTGGTGGGGGTGCTTGAGAGATGACTCAGCAGTTAAGGCTGTTGCCTCCAGAGCCTAAGGATCCAGTACCCACATAAGCCAGATGCACAAAGTGGCACATGCATCTGGAGTTCGTTTGCAGTGGCTGGAGGCCCTGGTGTGTCGATATTCACATTCTCGTTTTCTCTCTCTCTCCATATATATATATATATATATATATATATATATATATATATATATATATATATATATATGATTATATATCATATATGTGTCTGCTTACAAATATTTTTAAAAATTGGGAGGGGATGAGGGCAGGGAATAAGAAAATTGGGTGGAGGGATTTCTCAGTGGTTAAGGGTACTTGCTTGCAACGCCTGATGGCCTGGGTTTGATTCCCTAGTACGCATGTAAAGCCAGGTGCACAAAATGGGGCATGCGCCTGGAGTTTGTAGTGGCAAGAGGTGCCGGTGTGCTCATACTCTCACTTTGCAAATAAATTAAGAAATTTTTTTTTAAAAACTGGAAAACCTATCATTTAATTTTGATGAGTATTTCAAATACCAAATTTCCCTGAATTCATTCATTTATTCAACTAAAGTTGACTGAGTACCCATTTGCCAGGGGCTCAGGAGAACACAGATGTTCTAGAAGCTGTGCATCTGAGAGATACACACTATAAAAATACCAGCTCGTGGCTGGGAATAATTGGAAGGAAGATAAATGCCATATGGTTTTAGAATATTTCACAGACCACCTCCCAAAGTTAGAACTAATTACCATTACCAGAACCATAGTAAATATTGTAAAATTAGGAACGACTGGAATTCTCAAACACTGCTGTGTAGCTGTATAAGCTTTATTTAGTGTAGTCCAGGCATGTTTTTAGACAGGTCTTGCTGTGTTAGCCCTGGCTGGCCTTGACTTTCATTAGTCCTCCCACCTCAGCCCAGAGTGCTGGGATTACAGGCTCATACCACAACATCCACATGGTCCAGCCATTTTGCAAAACAGTATGACTTCTAACATTAACATACATTTTTGTAAGACCTAATTCCAGTCCTTGGTATTTACCCAGGAGAATGAAAACACATGTTCACACAGTCATCGTTACAGCAGCTTTATTCTTAATGAAGAAAAAACTGGAAGTGATTCAGATGCTTATTATTAGGTGAATGGTTCAAGTCATAGTACAGTGGAATACTAACCAGATATATAAAAAAGAGAGATGGGCTGGAGAGATGGCTTAGCGGTTAAGGCACTTGCTTGCAAAGCCCGATGGCCTGGGTTTGATTCCTTAGTACTCACTTAAAGCCAGATGCACAAAGTGGTGAATGCATCTGGAGTTTGTTTGCAGAGGCAAGAGCCCCTGGCACACCCATTCCCTTTCTCCTTGCAAATAAACAAAATTTAAAAAGAGAGACATATAAAATAGGATGGAATAAAATATAAAAACATTTTAGCCAGGCGTGGTGGCGCATGCCTTTAATCCTATCACTCAGGAGGCAGAGGTAGGAGAATTGCCATGAGTTCAAGGCCAGCCTGAGACTACATAGTGAATTCCAGGTTAGTCTGGGCTAGAATGAGACCCTACCTCAAAAAAACAAAAAAAAAATTTTCTGTGAGAAAAAAGCTAGACTCTGACTATATAGCTCAGATGTTATGGGGGGATTGGTTAAAAAAAAAGGCGAAAGCCAGGAAGGAAATGAAAAAGAATACAGACTGTGTGGGGCTATGTGAGCTCCTGAAAGGGAAAACCATGGATCATGTTCATAATCAATTTAGAAGGGTTGAGGAGATGGCTCAGACATTAAAGGCCAGGGTTCAATCCCCAATCACCCACATAGAGCCAGCTGTAAGTGGAGCATGCATCTGTGATCCCAATGCTCCCAGGACAATGGGATGCACATAAGGCCAGCTAGTCTGACGTTCCTTTGCAGTCCTGCACACTAGGAGTTCGATTCCCCAGGACCCACATAAAGCCAGATCATAAAGTGATGCATGCATCTGGAGTTCCTTGGCAATGGCCAGAGGCTCTGGTGTGCCCATTCTCTTTCTCTCTGCGTGCAAATAAATAAACAGAAATCAAATCATAACTTTGGAGGTTGAGGTTAGAGGATCAAGAGTTCGAGGTGAGCTGCACAGGGAGCCCCGTCTAAACAACCAAACCAAAACATCCTAGCACGTGGGAGGTGGAAACAGACGGCCCAGGAGTTTAAGGCTGTGTTTAGCTAGAATAGTCAGGCCGGGCTAAATAAAACCAAAAGCTGGGATGGAGATGGCACAGTGGTTAAGGTGCTTGCCTGCAAAGCCTAAGGACCAAGGTTCGATTCTCCAGTACCCACATTAAGCCAGATGCACAAGGGGACACATGTGTCTGGAGTTGGTTTGCAGTGCCCATTCTCTCTGACTCTCTATCTCTCTGCTTGCAAATACATAAATATTAAAAAAATGAAACAAAAAATAAAACCAAAAGCAGAGACAAACTGGAACCGCCTAAGGCGATACATAAACAAATAAATATTTAAAAAAATAAAACCAAAAGCAGAGACAAATTGGAACCGCCTAAGGCGGAGGTTAGTGCCAGGGAACTTTCTGGGGTGGGGCGTGTAAATGTGTCATTACAAACGTGAGTGTATTCGCAGAGTAAATAAATAATAAATAAAATGCAAACTCGCTGGATGTACTTAAAAACCTCCATATAAACTAGATGTTAGACGAGGACACATTACCGAGAACTCTCGACCACACGACAGAGGCGGGGCAGCGAGATTCCAAGTCGTGGAAAACTTTTCTCCAAAAGTTATCGACGAACCCGGAAGTGTTCCGGAAGTCCCAGGAACCACGACCGGAAGCTGCCTTCGGCGGCGGACTGACACCCGTCCCCCAGCCGGGGAAAGGGTCTCTCGAGAGTCCGTGACGGTGTCCCAGAGCCCCGTCACCTCCGCCGCCGCGCGCGCGCCGGTCCAGGGGCCGCTGGGCGGTGTCGCTCTGACGTCACGCGCGCGCCGCGCTGACGTCACCGGCGGCCGCGGCCTCTGCAGCGGGCTGCAGCCGGGGGGCGCCGAGTTTGAGTAGTTTGAGAAGCGGGGTTCCGCCGGTGTTTTAACGATTGTCCGCGGAGCGAGAGGAGGCGGTTCCTCGCCGGGCTCCCCCCTCCCCGGGACTGGGCGGCGTTCCGGGACAAGTTGACGGGTCCACCATGGAGCCCCGCGGCGCCGACTACTTCTGCGCTCGGCTGCTGCCCAAGGATGTGGGCGGCCGGCTGCAGGCGGGCCAGGAGCTCCTGCTGTACCTCGGCGCCCCGGGAGCCATCCCGGATCTGGAGGACGATCCGAACCGCCTGGCTAAGATCGTGGACGCTCTCACCGGCTGGGTGGGCTCGAGCAACTACCGGGTAAGCGGGGCTGGCGGACTCACGCACGCACGCACGCACGCACGCACGCTCCTCGCCCGCGGCCCTTTAACCCCGGCGCGTGGAGGGCGGGATGCGTGGCGCAGGCTGGGGAAGCTGGGGGTCGGGGGGCTTCCTTGAGCATCTTTTATTCTGCAGCGATTCCGGGACACTGCTTGGAGCTTGGACGTATTATGTCCATCACTTAAAGCCAAAGGCTCCAAGACCTTTTCAGGTTTACACCCCCTCCCCTGATATGATTTGAAAAATTATATGTTATTAAACATTATATATGTGATATGTATATGTCATATATCTATATGATAGGGGATGTGATTTTTGAGTTGGATGTCAATTTCATCTCTTCATGATTTAAAAAAAGGAAAGTCTCAACAGATGGCTCAGCGGTTTAAGGGGCTTGCCTGTAAAAGTGTAAGAACCCGGGTTCGATTCCTCAGTGCCCACGTAAAGCCAGATGAACAATGTGGTGCGTGCATCTGGAGTTCGTTTGCTGCAGCTGGAGACCCTGGTGTGCTTGCGCTCTCTCTCTCTCTCTCTCTCTCTCTCTCTCTCTCTCTCTTTCTCTCGTCCCAGTCTCTCTCTGTGTCCTTGCAATTAAATAAGTAAAAAATATTTTAAAGCCCTTTTTATTGACAACCTCCATACATATAGACAATGTACCACGATCACAATCCTCTTTCCTTTCTCTTTCCACTCAATCTCGTCTTCTTTGCAACTAGTCTCTTTTCTATTTTGATGTCATCGTTTCTTTTCTTTTCTCCCCTCCCCACCCCTTTTCTATTTTGCAGGTCCCTAATGATTTTTGTCTTGTTTCATGTCCAGTTTCTTCTTCCTCCTCCTCCTGTCTTCCTCCTCCCCTCTCTTCCTTCCTTCCTTCCTTCCTTCCTTCCTTCCTTCCTTCCTTCCTTCCTTCCTTCCCTCCTTCTCCTTGTTTTCTTAGTTTTTATGCCTCCAAGGTTTTGATCTTTTTCTCTAAAATATCCTCAGTGCTTCCTCATAAAGGTCCTGGGTTGCATTGCGGGTTATTAAACCTAACGAAAAGATTGCTCTATCCCTTGGCACGATTTTATTTATTCCTCCTCCACTGACAAGGAGAAAGCATTCGCTCTCTTTGTCGTCTTGTTTTACTACAGTTGAGGACAGATTCAGTTGTCACAGCGTGCGCTTCAAATCAGGTTTAGTTCGTGCTGCAAAATTAAGAAAAGGATGAGGTTCCTGGAGGAGTGGATGTTGAGTCCATAGCCAGGTAGGGACCAGGTGAATATTCTGTCATTAGCCTTTTCCTTGGCTGAGAGCAGTGACTTTTCTTTTTCGTCTCCTGGGGGCAGTGTTGCTCCAAAATGCTGTGGGAACCTCCCTTCTATGAAGTGATTCTTTTGCTAGTGTATCCAGCAAATTCAGTCTTTAAAAGCTCACAGACTACCTGGCATGCTCTCTATGTAGTCTCACGGTGGCCTTTAACTCATGGCTATCCTCCTACCTCTGCCTACTGAGTGCTGGGATTAAAAGCGTGCACCTCCACACCCTGCAAGTTTGGACTTTTAAAAAAAGAAAAACCAAAAAAAAAAAAAAGTATTTTTTTTAAAAAGTATTTTTATTTATTTGCAGGCAGACAGAGAATAAGTATATGGGTGCACTAGTGCTTCCTGCCGCTGCAAACCAACTCCACATGCATGTGACACTCTGTGCATCTGGCTTTACTTGGGTACTGGAGAATCGAACTCAGGCCAACAGGCTTTGCAAGCAAGCAACAACTGCTGAGCATATATGTCAACACAATCCTCCCATGTACTTACTATGTCTGTTGTCTATTATCTGTCTGGTTAATCATCTATGTGTGTACACTTGTGAGCACCAGGGCCTCTTGCCACTGCAAATGAACACTGACACTTGTGCCACATGGTTGGCTTGGGAATTGAACCTGGCTTTGTAACCAAGCACCTTTAACACCGAGCCACCTTCTCAGACCCCTCCCATGTACTTTAAATCATTTCTAAATTACTTAGGGCACCAAATACAGTGTAAATAGTTATTTTAGTAGTTACAGAATAATAACAAGGAAAAAACTCTGTATGTGATGAGCACAGACCCCATGTTTATTTTTCAAATATTTTCCATCTGACAGCATTTGAATCAGAATGCAAAACCCATGAATTTTGAGGGTTGACTGTATTTCCTCCATATGTAAATATGGCAGCCTGACTAACCAAGAAGACATAGTTAGATGACTATAACAGGACATGTAATTGTTGCAATGTTACCACTACCAGTTCAGCCCAGTACAGATAATGTGGCTGCCATTGGTGGGGTCACACCCTGAAGGGGTAACTTTTGCTGGTTGAGATATTCTGTAATTCTATATTCTGAACCTCACTTAAGTACTTCACAGAAAGTGTCTTAATTTCATTAATGACAGTGCAACCCAGGCTGGGTGATCCTCTTGCCTCTACCTCCCAAGTACTAAAGATTATAGGTGTGAACTACCATACTTGGTGTCAGTAAGTGTTAACTTTCCTACATTCTCTCTTTTAAAATTTCTTTTTAGCCGGGCATGGTGGCTCACGCCTTTAATCCCAGCACTCGGGAGGCAGAGGTAGGAGGATTGCCGTGAGTTCAAGGCCACCCTGAGACTACATAGTGAATTCCACGTCAGCCTGGACTAGAGTGAGACCCTACCTCAAAAAACCAAAAAAAAAAAAATTCTTTTTAATTTTAATTTGCAAAGAGAGAAACTAAGAATGGGCATGCAGGGCTTCTAGTCACTACAAATGATGCATGCACCACTTTGTGTGTCTGGCTTTATGTGGGCACTAGGGAATTGAAACCGGGTCATTTAGGCTCTGCAGGCAAGTGCCTTAACTGCTAAGCCATCTTTCTACCCCTTATAATCCCTCTTTTTTTTTTTTCGAGGTAAGGTCTCTCTCTAGCCCAGGTTGACCTGGAATTCTCTGTGTAGTCTCAGGGTGGCCTCAAACTCATGGCAATCCTCCTACCTCTGCCTCCCGAGTGCTGGGATTAAAGGCGTGCGCCACCATGCCTGGCACAATTTCTTTTCTTTTCTTTTCTTTCTTTACTTTAACTCCAATTGTAGAAAATACGCAAAATGTAACATGTATCGTCCTAACTGTGTGTTAGGTGTTCAGTTCAGTGGTGTTAAGTTGTTTCTTGTTGTTCAACCGAATTTTGGAAAGTAAAGTCTTTAATGCTCCTTGTCTTGCAGACCAGACTCAGTCCCTAATAGCTGTCCTCTGTCTCTCTCAGCCCTTGGCAGCTATCATTCTCCTTTCTAGCCCTAGGACCTGGGCTTTTCTAGGTATCTCATATAGGTAAAGTTGTAAGTGTTTTCCCCTTTGTGACCAGCTCATTGTACTTAGTATCATGTCCTCTTGGTTCATACACACAGTAGCATGTGTCAGAATTGCCTTTCTTTTAAGATTGAATAATGCTGCATTATATGTGCATAACATATTTTGTTTGCTCATCAGTTGATGAACCCATGGGTTACTTTTACCTATTGGCTAGTGTGATTAATGCTCCTAATAACTTAATCATCAATTTTCAAATGAATGAACAGCTGAGGTTGTAATGTTGCCCAGGAATGGGGCCAGGACCAAGCTGCCATGCAAGGTACTTGGCTCCCTTCATTTTCATTGTTAGCAAGAAGTCAGTTTGGTTTTTTCATTTTGGATATTCATTTCCAGTCTTACTGTTAAAAAGTTGAGTAATGTCTCTTGTATACCATTCCCAAACTTGATATCCTTACTCTTTTTTTAAAAAAAAACTTTATTGTCGGGCTGGAGAGATGGCTCAGCCGTTAAGGCACTTGCCTCCAGTGCCTAAGGCTCCTGGTTCAATTCCCCAGTACCCACATAAGCCAGACCCACAAGGTGGTGGCCCTGGTGCTCTCTATCTCTCTTTCTCTTGCTCTGTATCCCTCTGCTTGGAAATGAATAAAGAAAATATATTTTAAAAATATCTTTTTTTTTATTGTCCATAATGAGTTACATTGTTTAGTGGGCAAACAATGAGTTGTTATCCCCTATTCCCTGATGCCCTCCCTCCCCCATCCCCAATCAGCTGGATATCCAGGGTCATCTGGATCAGTCCTTGTGACAGGGGACCATGGATAGCCTAGTATTCAGCCCGGTTCTCCTGGCCCTAGTATTTTGTTACTGAGGGGTGCCATGCCTCTGTATAGTCTCCCCCACCATGGCTCTCACATTAAAAATATCTTTATTGTCAATAATTAGATACATTGTATGAGCAAATCTTGAGATGGAATCTCATTTCCCTCCTCTTTGTCCCCAACCCACTGGGGACTCTCCTCGGTGGGCATACTAGATCTGCCCATGGGATTATGAATAGCACAAGAGGTAGCCAGATTTCTCCCCTCCCAGAAATCAGTTTTTTTAAAAAAATTATTCATTTGTAAGCAAAGAGAGATAAAGGAGAGACAGAGAGAGAGAGGAAGAGAGAATGGGCATATCAGGGCCTTCAGCTGCTGCAAATGAACTCCAGACACATGTGCCACTGTGCATCTGGCTTTCCCTGGGTACTGGGGAATTGAACTTGGATTGTTAGGTTTTGCAGGGAAGCACCTTAACGGCTGAGCCATCTTTCCAGGTGGAATTAGTTTTATTTGGTTTTGTTTGCGTGTGTGTATGGGCACACAGTTGCCGTGGTGCACATGTGGAGGTCAGCACAACTGTAAGCTATCTGTGCTCTTCTTCCATCTCTGAGACAAGGTGTCTATCCACTGCAAACAGACACCAGGCCTGTGAGCTTCCCATTGTCATTGGATGCATTGGACTTGCAGATGCATGTGCTACTTTGTGTCTGGCTTTATGTGGTTGCAGGGGAATTGAGCTAGGACCAGCTGGCTTTGCAAGTGCTTATCAGGCTTTCCACTTTACAAGAAGGTTCTTTTTGGTTTTTTGAGGTAGGGTCTCACTCTAGCCAGGCTGACCCGGAATTCACTATGAAGTCTCAAGGTGGCCTTGAACTCTTGATCCTCCTACCTCTGCCTCCCGGGTGCTGGGATTAAAGGCGTGCGCCACCATGCCTGGTTAAGAAGGTTCTTTCTTACCTGTAGTCCTTAATCTGAGTGTAGTCTTTACTGACTCATGCAGCTTCTTAGCTCTGTTGTTGATGGATATTTCTGATCTAAAATTTGTTTAAAGAGTTATACATTCTATTGAATTGAAATACTGTATCCAAGGTGACAATTTGCATGTTTATTGACATCAGAATACCCTAAATCATTCCACCACTTGGGATGCAGAGGTGGAAAGAAAGGATGATGGGGAGAAGAAGAAATAACTCAGAGTACTGGAACTTCTTTTAAAAAATTATGCATGTTTGTGTGCATGCACATACGCTTGTTATATGGAGTAGTCACAGCCTCTTGCCAGCAGATGCTTGTGCACTTTTTTTGTGTCCGGCTTACTCGGGTAGCTTAAGTGACCTGGAAAGTAAGGAATGCTTTCAGTCTTTATGAAACCAGCCTTACTCAGACAGCAAAATGAGGTATATAACAACCAAAATGAAAACTACAGACCAATCACCCTGATGAACAGACACAAAAATTACCAATAAAATACCTGCAGACTGAATTCAAGGACATACCAAAAGATTATTCACCATGGTCAAGTTGGCTTCATCCTAGAGATACAGGGATGGTTCAACGTACATAAATTGGTAAATGTAATATATCACATAGACTCAACGACTGAAATCACATGATCATCTCAATAGATGCAGAAAAGGCCTTTGATAAAATTCAACATCTTCATAATAAAAGCCTTGGAGAGGGCTGGAGAGTAGGCAGGGTGGTTAAGGTGCTTGTCTGCAAAGCCTAAGGACCTGAGTTTGATTGCCCAGTACCCATATAAAACCAGATGCACAAAGTGTTGAATGCGTCTGGAGTTTGTTTGCAGCAGCTGGAGGCCCTGGCATGTCCATTCTCTCTGTCTTCTCTCTATTTCTGCTTGCAAATAAATATTTAAAAAAATCTTGTTGAGACTAGGGTTGGAGGAAACATGTCACAACATAATAAAGGCTGTAAAAAATAACAAGCTGGGAGTGGTGGCGCACGCCTTTAATCCCAGCACTCGGGAGGCAGAGTTAGGAGGATTGCCATGAGTTCAAGGCCACCCTGAGACTACATAGTGAATTCCAGGTCAGCCTGGACTAGAGTGAGACCCTACCTCGAAAAACCAAAAAAAAAAAAAAACCAAACCAACAACAACAACAAAAAAAAAGTGAACCTGGGCCCGCAGGCTTTACAAGCAAGCACTTTTAACCACTGAGCCATCTTTCCAGTCCCAACACGGGACTTCTCAGATTTTATAGTATTTCATCAAATTTTTATTTCAATTAACTTTTTATTGTGTGTGTGGACACACATGCATGCATGCAACACTGCATGTGTGTGGAGACCAGAGCAAAACCGGGGGGAGGGGGGGTGTCGGTTCTCTCATTCCACCTTGTTTGAAACAGCCTCTGTCTTGTTTTGACTGGGGGAGGACCAGCTGAAAAGCAGACACATGAGACTTGGGATTGTCTTGGCTCCACCTCCCTTTGCTGTAGGTTTATTGGGATTACAGGCAGGTGCACCACTTTTTGTCCAGCTGTTTGTGGGTGCTGGGATTTGAACTCTAGTTAGCAGGCTTGCAGAGTAAACATCATTAACTACTGAGCCATCTCTCAAGCCCAATTAATTAATTGTTTTGGGACAAGGTCTTATGTGTCCCCGGCTGATCTAGATCTCACGATCCTTCTGTTACAACCTACCATGTGCTAGGATTACAGGTATCCTAAAATTTGGCCTTCACTTAAAATTTGCTTTTACTTTTGTTGTTTTCACGTAAGGTCTCACTAACCCAGCCTGGCCTGGCACTCACTCTGTAGTCCCAGGTTGTCCTCAAACTCACATCGATCCTCCTACTTCTGCCTCCCCAGTGCTGGGATTACAGGCGTGTACCACCACACCAGACAAAATTTTTATAGAGTTTTACTTTTTCTGTTTCTTAGTTTATTATTCGGGCTGGACAGATGGCTCAGAGGTTAAGGCGCTTGCCTATAATGATCCAGGTTGATTCCTCAGTACCCATGTAAAGCCAGATGCACAAAGTGGCACATGTATCTGGAGTCCCTTTGCAGTGGCTGGAGGCCCTCGTGTGCCCATTCTCTGTTTTCTCTCTCTCTGCTTGCAAATAAATGAAAGTCCATTATTCCCTTTGGAGAAGAGCTATCCTGCCTTTCATACTTTAAAGGTCTTAAGCAGAGGCATTTGGGTTCCTGAGAAAGTGATGAGAAACAAATTGGAATGTTGTACTAGTC
>PVHP010032928.1:0-12100 GCA_004024765.1 Zapus hudsonius | reverse complement strand
CCTCCCTTTGACAATTTTCATTATGATAGATGGTTCTGAATCTAGAAGCATTCATTGAATGCATAACAAATATAAAATTATTATTTTCATTTTAATTAAAAATCAATGACTATACAAGTTATTCCCTTACTTTTCATTAAAGGATAAATTCTCAGGATAGCATATTATATTTTACATAGCACTGAAAGCTAAATAGTCACAATTTACCATTGGATATTAATTAATGTAAATATGTCTTTTACTGAGTTACTTTTAATTCATATGAGAGACTTACCCTCTTGGGTTAGAGGATTGATCTAAACAGAAATTTCACTAAAAAAGTAACAAGGTGATGGTTTGAATTTTTCTGACACATTTCTGGAAAATTATGGGTACATGAGATAGAACAATACTAAAGCCTCACTTCCCATTTTCAGAACCAGTAAGCCTGGGATATAAATCCCCAGAAAATATTTAAGCCTCTAACCTGGGGCAAATCAAATTGTTTCATTTATCTTTGAATTTATGCAGCAATTATTAACTTCTCTGATTCTCTTCCCTGTGTGACACATAATTTATGCCATTTTATGTCTTAGTCAGCCACACATTGCTGGGATGAATCTGCAAACCAGGCACAATTTTGAGGAGAAAAGTATTTATTGAAGCTAACAGATCCAGGGGAAGTTAAGGAAAAAGGCTGGTTTCCTTTCATAGATCCAAGCAGAGACAGAGACAGAGAGCACCTCCAGAAGCAAGCAAGGAAGCACACTGTGTCACTGTAATTCACAAAAATGCAGAACTGCCAGACTGGCTTTTCTTTTGCATATCTATCCCTAGTATTTGCATCCAATTTAGAAAGGGCCAGACCCCAGAAAGCTAGGCCAAAGTGATACTTCCTCCAGCCAGAAGCCTGGAGAAAATTAGCAATTTAATAAACACAAGTATAATAAATTATATTGGGGGACATTTTTCAAACTACCACATTTTATTTCATCCTTTTGTGATTAGAAACAAAATGAATTTGTCAATTTGGATATCCTGCTCTACAAAGAAACCTGCAGTTATATCTTATAATTAAAACTATAAAAAAACCCTCAGAGATTTAGCCTACATGTACTTGAATTTTTTTAACAATTACTATCAGAAATATTTTACTTTTGACTTGCAAATGTTTAGCAGGCTTAGATATATTTTAGATTATATAAATATCTTAAATATGTGTATTATTTAATGTCTTTAAAACTGACTTTTTTATTAGCTTCTGAACTCATTGAGTGCCAAGTTTTTTTAATTTCTGTCACTCAAATTATACATATTGCCATTGACTTCACTAAGATGCTTTGTTAAATGTTTACTTACAATTTAAGATGTTTTAAAAAATTGTCTTCTTTTATCTAGCATTTTCCAAAATAACATCATTAGCATATTATAAATGGCACTTGCAAAAGGAGTGTGTGTATTGCAATAATGATTTTTCTATTTATGAATATCATAAGCCGTGATGGAAGAGAACAATTGCTTCATCATACCTCATTACAGGGACCAAAGAACAGACATCATGTTTTGTGAAATTATTTTAACATTGTGAAATTTGTGAATATGTTTATGGAAACAAAGGATAGAAACAATTGTCACAAAGGATACATTATGAATTGATTTTTAGGGAAGAGGTTGTGTAGAGAATGATATCAAGGCATTAGAGAATATTCATTCCTGTCTATCATACTCACAAAGTACAAATGACTCTGGAATAGGCTTTTATGCAGAGAATTATATATCACAAAATCATTCCAATGTATATATTAACTATTATTCATTTTAGAGAGGGATAATCTAAAGACAAATTAATTAATGCACCCATGTTTTAATAAAGGTTGAATTTCAGGAATGAAAATGTGGTGTGATTTCTCAATTGAGGTCAAAAGCACTATAGAGATATGCTTTGGGTTATAAAATTCCTCAGTCTGGCTGTCCCCAAATGTGCTCAATAAAGTGTGAGATTTCACAACCAAAAAATAATGATGATATTGTAACATAAAAGATTGATCGGTATGTTGCAAAAACATATATTTTTAAATGTCCTATTAAATATATGCTGAAAATTTAGCATTTCACAGACACATATGAAATCTATCCTTATCAAAAGTATTTATAAATTAATACATATTTTAATTATTTGCAATATTCATAAATTAAAAGGTATATACACCATCAAAGGATATTTATTCTTCTAATAACTATAAACACTTCACTGTAGAAGAAACTATGTACACAATCCTGATTTATATTCTTCCAGTCCATGTCTATGGTTTAACCATCATATAGACAAGTGAATTATGTGCACATACATGTATTAATTTATATATTCTGAATATATATATGTATATATATATATATATATATATATTTTTTTTTTCCTCTGTTGAGAATCTTGCTTAAATATATGTCACTACAATTGTTATTCTGCTAATTGCTAATGTGTAGCTGGCTTGATTCACTAGATATATGAATGCCTCGAGACAACATTTTTCAGGCAACACTACACATTTCCTTCAAATGAAGACTCCTACTGGTCGAGTGCAACTCTCTACATTCTAGGTCATTCCAAACATCACACAGTACAATGTGGCTGGCAGTGGGAACTGCCTGCTCTGGTTTTAATTTCCTCAGGAAATAAAGGGAGTCAATATCTCATGGACTCGGCTATGGTCCCTGTGTGTGTTCTATGTGGTTTGTTGTTTGATGTACTTATCACATGCTTGTTGTAATTTACATTTGAAAACAATCCTGATAGTCTCATAAGGTGGGAAAGTGATATGAGGTCTCTCTCTCTCAATGCATATATATGTATATATTCTTGTATACAGACAGTAACTTATGAAAATATTTCAGTCTCTTAAGAATGTGAGAACTTGAAACAGCCTTAGCAACATTGTACTTCTGGTGTGAACTACAGTCAAATTTTCCTTTGCTTCTATGTGATTTACATGTTTAATGCACTTCAGTCAAAATAGTATATTTAATGAGCTCCCGACAGAATTTGGATGGGTTTTGGTTATTGCAAGTGAAATCATTCCATATATATTAGGAACATGCAAAGACCCAGGAAAAACTGCCATCTTTAAGACAAGGGGGAAAAAAAAACCTCACCAAAAATCTCCCCTAAAAGCATCTTGACCTGACACATCTAAACATCAGAATATGAGAAGTGTATCTGTTGTATAAGCCACCCAGTCTGTAGCATTTTAATATGAAAGCCACAGCCTTTTACTGTGGTAGCTATAGCAAAGCAGCACATTCCTTTTCAACTCGACATTGACAGCTGCCGTTTGTTACATACTTGGGTATTTTAGCAATATGCTTACCAATAAAATTATAGCAAATGCAATATAGTGTCGTCTTATGTATCTGTTGCTGTGACAAATACTTTGTGATTTTTATTTTATTCACTTCTCAAACATGTATTTTTCTTCGTTTCTGAATAGGATCCAAGGCAGAGAAAGCTCTATAACTGAGGAGCACACAAGCTGATCCAGTCCTTTCTCAACTGGCCTTAAATATAATATGTTCCTTCTCCTTTACCTCATAGATGGCCTACTGGCATCACTCAACGTATAACTTTTAAACTTTATCTTATTTTCCTCTCTAAAGTATTGTGGGCTGGCTTATTGCTCTCTCTAGTTTATATATCCCCCATGCTTGCTTTGGAGATCAATTCTTACTTAGAGGGGGCAAATCCACACATCCAATAGGACTGGCTAGCCTCATAAGACAAGAAAAAGGCAGTTGGAGTGGTTTAATCTTTGTTAATTGAAGTTAACAATTTTAATGTTAATGGTTAATCTTTGTTAATAGTAGTGGTTAATCTTGTCTTGGGTGATAGATTTTATTTCATTGATTACTAAATATTTAAACATTTTGACTGACACATGAAAATAGAATATGGCATAGCATATGGCCAAAGCCCTGTGAAAACAGGACAAGATAACAGTTTTTCAACCTGAATAGAAGCCTCACTAAAAGACAGATAAAATGACATGTTAACACTGGACTTCTAGCCACCAGTGCAGGGAGAGAATAAGCTTTCTTTGTTTTTTTTTTGTTTTTGTTTTTGTTTTTGTTTTTGTTTTTTATCTCAGGCCCTGTATGAGAGATATTTTGCCATTAAGACACAATGATATAATCAAGAAGAATATAATGCAGTTGGTAATAGCTTCTAGAACAGTCTGTCCCTTGACATGTGAATTAGTAGTAATTGCATGTGAGCTGTGATACTTTTGTTTGCTGTAGAGTATGTATGTATATGCATATGCATGTATACAGAAGGTAACTTGTGAAAATATTTCAGTCTCTTAGGAATGCAAGAACTTGAAATAGCCTTAGCAATATTGTACTTCTGGTGTGAACTACAGTCCAATTTTCCTTTGCTTCTACATGATTTACATGTTTAATGCACTTCAGTCAAAACAGCATATTTAATGAGCTCTGGGCAGAATTTCGATGGGTTTTGGTTATTGCAAGTAAAATCAGTCCAGGGCCTTCTTGCCCATTTTGGACTCAATCTAAATTCATGTTTACTTTCTCAAACCAGATCTTGTCTCATTTCAATTGCTCTCACAGGCTAGAGTCTCCTCCCTCCTTACCTTTTCATCTGCTGTTCTATTTGCCTTAAGCCATCCGCCCATTGTTGTTCCTTGGACTTTATCAGCCTCCAGGTATCAGAGGGCCTTCTGCTGGCTGACTAATCCATATATGCATACAGAACACCCCATTCCTGTAAGCTGTTTCTATGGAGCTAATCTCTGAATGTAACTGTATATGTATCTATCTGCTCAGGGAAAGTTAATGTGGCTGCTGTTGAGTTGAAATCCCAAGGAGACTGTAACTACCTGTGCTCATTTTCTGTGTGAGGAGAATGCAGTAATCACACTTACCTCATAGGTTGTGTGAGCTGTAGCTGAGTCATGTACGCAATCTCGGAAATGTATGTACTTACTAAAAAATAACAATGTAGAATAATTATGTAAATAATTTTTCATAGATTATCAGTGTCAATTATATGACTGCGAGTGGTCATTAAGTTGACTATTACTTATTAAAAATAATCATTTAGAAATTACTTTTGCCCTTCTCCTCCTGCCCCCTCCCCATCCCCTTAAACCTATGATTCATTCCTTGAGAACCATATGTGCTTTGTTACACAACAATGTCTCTCATAGTGACTTGCACCTTAGTGATTGACAATTAGCCTTGGAAGATTGGTAATCAGAGAACTGAGGCATTTATCTCTAAATTCAAGTTCCCCAGGCAGCTGATGTACAGTAGGGAGCCAAGACAAGGTGTTATCTAATCTTGTCCTGGGTGATAGATTGCATTTCATTGATTACTAAATATTTAAACATTTTGACTGACACACAAGAATTTATTTCTCCACCAGTGTTTTCCAATGGCAAAGTAACTGTGTATATAGACTATCTTCATGCACATGTTGGTTCTATTCCAGATGACCTTCCTGTGTCTTTATTTACAAGGACACAATGACATCAAATAAGCAAATACCACTGCCAAGTTGTCCCAAGTGTTTTCTGGTGCATTGATCTACATATCTGCAAAAGATTCCTTGGGGTGGAGAGAAGCTCAGTGGTTAAAAGCTCTTGTTTGCAAAGCCTAACTGCCTGGGTTTGGTCCCCCAGTACTCACATAAAGCCAGATACACTAAGTGGTGACGGTGTCTGGAGTACATTTGCAGTGCACATTCATTCTCTCTTGCTCACTCTCTCTCTTTCTCTCTCTCTCTCTGTTTATGAATATAAAGTTTTTAAAGCATAAAATGTTCCCAAACAGGAACTTTAGTAGTTAAAACAATATCAAGACTGAGAAAGAAACAAGAGCCAGTGTGCCTGGGATGGAGAAGAGTGCACAGCACATCTAAAAATACTAAATGTATTTCTAGTACCAGAGTGTTAATATTCCAAATTGAATAGCTCTTGCTTGAATGGATGTTCTGGTTTGATCCAGGTATCCCCCACAAACAAATGAATGTCTTCTCAGTGATCTATCCTCAGCTGATGGCATTTTGGGAATTAGACCCTCACTAGAGGTGTGTTTTTGGGGATGGGTTTATGGGATTATAAGCCAGCTTCCCCTTGCCAGTGTTTGGCAAACTTTCCTGCTGCTGTTTGCAGTGCTATGGCAGAGATGATGTCCACCCCTCTGCTCATGCCATTGTTTTCCCTGCCAGGATGGAGTCTCCCTTTGAGTCCTTAAGGCTAATAAACCCATTCCTCCAGAAGCTGGTTTTGCTTGGGTTCCTTTTGCACAGCAACAGAGAAAGTTGACTACACGTTTTGTTACCAGAAGTGGGGTCTGTTGCTGCTGTAATGCTGTAATCCTGATTTTTGGCTTGGACTTTTGGAAGTGATCTGCAGGAGGAATGTGGAAGGATTTGAAACTTTGTCCTAAGAGATGCCTTGCAGTGCTGTGAGTACAGCTTGATGGATCATTTTGGTCAGAGTTGAAGGACATGAATGCAGTAAAAACTATGGACTGTGAGGTTTGGTTTACAAGGGTGAGAAAGAACTTTGTCAGGACTGTGCTAGAAGCAGTTTGTGTGAGGCACTTTCTGTGTTCTGCCTGCCTGTGTCCTGGGAACCTGTGCAGGGTTGCTTTACATAAAGATCGATTGGTGTGAGCAGATGGAGATGGCTCAGGAAGAAAAGAGATCTTTGGGCCGAAACTGCTGCCCATTCACCTGAAATTGTTTGAGAGACTACAACCATTGAGACTGGGCCAGCTGGTCTGCATTGGAACAACAGGAAGAATGTGGACTCTTTGAAGTAAGGGGCCTGTATGCTCTGTTCCCCCCTGAATTAACAAGTTGGTAGCCCACCTGGTTCTGTGGAGTATAACAAATGCAGGAAGAGAGGGTCATTTGATTTGCAACACAGTTTTGTTTTTGGAAAATGGCTATCAGCACTGTGAAGCAGGTGTGCTGGGATTGCCTGTGTGGATGCCTGACAGAGCCATGAGGATGAACTCTGAGTTGAAATGGAGAACCAATAAGATGTCATGACTATGGATAGCTGCGAAGATGAGCTGCCAGCACTGGATGAAGTTTTCCCAGACTGTGACTAGCCGAGTTGGAGGGGTGAATTGAATCTCTAAGAGACTTGTTATTGGTTAGAATCATTGAACTTGGAGTTAAAGATCGATGGTGCCCTGCTTGTTTTAAATCTTGTATTGGTTCAATCTATTTTTGCCATGCCTCATGTTTTGCAGTGTGAATGTTCTGTGCCATTATAGATTTATTTTTGGTATTATGGCTCAGTTGAAAGCTGTAGGGACTTAGGAGTTGAGCTGAACACATTGTATTTGCATCATGTATGATTATTAGTTTGTGGGGCTAGGGGTGGACTGTCATGGTTTGATCCAGGTGTCCCCCACAAACAAATTAATGTGTTCTGGGTACTTGATCCTCAGCTGATGGCAGTTTGGACTTTACAATCTTGATGGGGCTGTGTTGTTGGGGGTGGGCTTATGGGGTTATAAGCCAGCTTCCCCTTGCCAGTATTTGGCACACCTTCCTGCCGCTGTTTGCAGCGTTGTGGTGGAGGTGATGGCTACCCCTCTGCTCGTGCCATTGTTTTCCCTGCCAGGGTGGAGTGTCCCCTTGATTCCGTAAGCCTTATAAACCCATTCCTCCCCAAGCCTCTTTTGCTTTGGTTCTTTCTGCACAGCAACAGAGAAAGCTGACTACAACAGTGGGTAATGAATTAATGAATTCAAAATATTTTATCAATGTTGAAACAGGTTCATTCCAGAGGAAACTGTTGAGAAAATTTTGCATAGAAGCTGGAGAAAATCAGCTTTTCTATTTTGGAAAATAAGGCTATTGCATTTACTTTCAAGTATCTTAGTACACAGCATTCAAGGTTACAACTTACAATGCCATTTTACAGTAACAATATCTCCCATTAAGCACAACACAATAAATCTTTTAAAGACTTTTTTTAGATGCATTTTCCTCTGAGCTGTATTCAGCATTGAACAAGGCATTCTGATGGAAAAAAGTTTCCAGAAACTGATGTTGAAAAACAAGAGCTTATGCAATTACATTTTATCTGCAAAGAGACAGCAATGAATAGGGGGAAAACTTATTACAAACAATGAAAAATTGTCGCTCTTTTGCTACTAGAAATTCCTGTTATTGTATTAACACTCTGTCTGAACATATAAGACCATTTCATATAGCAATCAATTTTAAGACAATAAAAGCTTCCGAAAGAGCTCAGATCCAAAAGATCTTTATGTTTTTTTTTTTTTTTTTTGGATGACAATTTCTCTGGCAAGAATAAAACATTATATTTGAAGAGGAGGGGCCTTAGAATAGTGTCCCACCCATGGAATAGTATCAAAAATAAACATTTACATTTTATTCATTTTTAAATTTTATAACATCAGAAAATGCACTGCTGTAGTCAACTTTCTTTGTTGCTGTGCAGACTTCTACTAACAAAGGCTGATCTGGTTATGGCTCCTGCTGAGTGCCTAATCTGCCAGCAGCAAACACCAATACTGAGCCCCAGGGATCATAGCATTCCTCAGGGAGATCAGCCTGTGACTTGGTGGCAGGTTGACTACATCGGACCACTTCCATGGAAAGGGCAGCATTTTTCCTTACTGGAATAGACACTAATTGTGACTATGGATTTGCTTTTCCTGCCCGGAGTGCCTCAGCAAAAAATACCATCCATGGGCTCACAGAGTGCCTTATCCACCATCATGGTATTGTACATAGCATTGCTTCAAACCAAGGAAATCACTTCTCAGCCAAGGAAGTGCAGAAGTGGGATCATTCTCATGGAATTCACTGGTCCTTCCATGGACCCCACCACCCTGAAGCAGCTGGCTTGACAGAACAACGGAATGGCCTTTTAAGGAACCAGTTACGGTGCCAACTAGGTGGCACTAGCCTGGAGGGCTGGGGCAGGGTTCTCCAGCAGGCTATGTATGCTCTGAACCAGTGTCCTATATATATGGTTCTGTTTCTCCTATAGCCTGGATCCACGGGTCCAGCAATCAAGGGGTGGAAATGGGAATGGTACCATTTATCATCACCCCAAGTGACCCATTAGCCAAATTTTTCTTCCTTTTCCCCCTTATAGTCTGTTGGCCTAGTCTTGGCTCCAGAAGGGGGGTGCTTTTGCCAGGATACACAGAGAGCATTCCATTGAACTGGAAGTTAAGACTCCCCCCTTGGTTACTTTGGGCTCCTGATGCCCTCCAGTCAACAGGCCAAGAAAGGAGTTTCAGTGTTAGCAGGGGTGATTGATCCAGAATACCAGGGAGAAATTGGACTGCTCCTCCACAATGGAGGCAAGAAAGAGTATGTCTGGAGTGCAGGAGAATCTATAGGGTGCCTCTTGGTGTTAGCATGCCCTGTTATCAAAGTCAATGGGAAACTACTACACCCCAATCAAGGCAGTGTGAAAAATGGCTCAAATCCATCAGGAATGAAAGTATGCATTTCATTTACCTCCAGGTAAAGAACCAAGATCTGCTGAGGTGCTTGCTGAAGGTGGAGGAAATACAGAATGGGTAGTAGAAGAAGGTAGTTATAAACATCAACTGAGGCCATGTTACAAAAATGAGAACTGTAACTGCTATAAGTGTTCTGTTTTATTTTGTTTTGTATTACTTGCTAAGAATGTTTGCCCATATGTATACCAATACCTTTGTTTTTCCTCTATTACATAATTAATATTGAGATTATATCATTAATCATTGTTGACTTTATATTTAACTTATTAGATATTAGACTAAGCATTCCTCAAGGGACCTGTTTTATGTTGGGGGATATGATGCATTTCCAGTTTTACGTGGAATAGTTATATCATGTTAGGTGGACTCATGATATTACTGTCTTCACTTGAAAAGATGTAAGGAGATACGATTTGATGTCAAGCTGACAAGGGGTGGATTTGTGATGGTTAAGTTTATAGCCAATTTGACCTATGCAATAATCCACAGTAATCTTGGGTGGGTCTCTGAGCTTGCCTGCAGAAAGGATTGACAAAATCCTTTTGGGGTTTTGGAGAAGGTAGGAGGTTGCTTCTCCACAGTGAGCCCTTTCCCTCAGTGGCTGGGCCTTCCAGAAAGGGACTAAATATAAGGAAGCTTGAGGGGAAGGGAACCTCTCTTTCTTCTTCCCCTGGCTGTTGCTGTTCGTGACTTGCACTCGCATCCTGCTCTCCTAACCTTCCTGGACATTGGAACCCAGTTTCCTCAGTGTCACGTTGTAGAATGAAGAGCAGCCACTCCCCAGCGAGCCATCAGGCCTCCAGTGCTGGATTGGGACTGCTGAGGCCTCAAGCCATGTGGACTGTACAGCTACTGTTTCCTTCACCCATGGGCCTGCAGATGCTATTGTTGAACTGTCCTAAACTACCCCAATAAATTCCCTTTTACTACAATGTATTCTATCAGCTCCGTTTCCCCTAGAGAATCCTGACTAACACACACACCTAAAATAGTTTTGTTTTTTGTAATAATTGCTGCCTAAGAAGTAATGTCTGAATGCAATGACATACATTGTTTACTATTTCTTTCTATATTTCCCCTTTTAAGGCAAAAACAGTGTTACTAATTATAGTGGGTTAAAAACTTTGTTTTCTTTTCTTCCTTTACTGTAGCCCTGGATACATGTAGTGTTCACAGACAATCTCATGCAGCAATATGGAATTATAAAGTATGGAAGACATGTCTGAAATATGTTTGGGTAAAGATGCTCACATCTCTCAATTCTCTGACAATTTGGAAAACTATGAGAAAACTTTCAATGGTTCTATCTGGAGGAACCTACAGTGTCCAGGGCCAGGTAAGTAGGAAACCAGTGATTTCACCTAGACATCTGTTCTCCAGGACTGAAATGGAAATTGGCATAAGATGAGAGGTGTGCGTGAGGGATGGGTCAGCAGTTAAAGCAAATTGATTGTAAAGTCCATGGCCTGGATTTGATTTTCCAGTATCCATGGGAAGCCAGATACACAGAGTTATGTATGTATGTGTCTGGAGTTTCCTGTTATTGCAATTCTTTGCAGTGGGAGGAGGCCCTGCCCCCCCCCCTCTCTCTCTCATCTCTCTTTCTCTCTGAAGTAAATAAATAAAATATTTTAAAGAGCAGAAGGAAACAGAATCAAGAAGGCCCAAAAAGAATTGTCAGTATGTTTTAAATACTCTTCCAGAGCATTGAAAAAAATCCCTATTAACATATTCTAAACCTTACATAATTTTTAAACAAAGAAATTCTAATATATTTAATCAATTCTTCATTTTAGTGTTTATGTTGTTCCTAACTTCTTTGTTAAATTCCATAAAATCTATAAAAATTGTATTACATACCAGAATACATAAATTATTAACACAAAAAATAATGGTCTAAATGATTCATGGAACCTTGAAGAGTTCAATATGAAATTTTTAGCAGTACGAGGTAGGCAATGCTTTCCCATAGATAAAAAATGAAGAAATATCATAACATTTTACATGTTATTTCTATGTATGTATTCACATGTACATTGCTATAACTCATTAGCTTGATTTTATAAAAATAAAATCTCTTTTTAATTTGAAATATACTATTATGAAGTTTTAAAAAATGAAAAAGTGAGAGAAAGCATTTATGTGGCATATTGAAAAGAATATATATTCAGTGTACTTTAGAATATATGAATATTTCTTATCATTTAATTAGACTTTAAACCATGATTTTGAAAAACAGAAGATATTCTCCACAAAATAATATATTCTAGTGAGTAATATATTTAGAAACACATGGTGTAAGACTAGGGGAGACATTGCAAATTTCTCAATGTGACAACCTACATATCAACTTAGAGGCTAAGAATCATTTAGAAATAGTCATCAGAACTATTGTTCTCCAGAATCAACACAACATTGATCCCTTCTATCTTGGTTTTGCAAATACAACTGGTACATAAATATTGGAAAAAACCTGTCATTTTTCTTAAAAAGATTAAGCTTGTACATATAGTGAATTTTGGTGTTCATCCAACATAAAACCAAAGACAGATCAATTTGATATATATATATATATATATAT
>PVHP010032927.1:0-20008 GCA_004024765.1 Zapus hudsonius | reverse complement strand
ATGACAGTATTACCGTAAAAATGTCAATACCATATGGCTTTATAAAATAATTTCTAAAATTTCTATTTTTATTTTAAAATTATTGCAAGTTTTAAATAAACTGCTAGCAACATTTTCTTCATGTAAAAGCGCATATTTCTGGGGAGGAAGATCCTACCCTGAAAAAAAAATTGTATTTGCTCAAGGTAGGGTCTCATTCTAATGTAATACATACATTTGAACAAATAATGAATTTTACAAGTTAACACACACACAAAAGCTCCTTAATATTTGAAGAGGTAAAAGTCACGTAGACTGCTCTCCTTTCTAAACCATCTTAATTCTCAACAAGATGCTTTGGCAGTTTTAAGATGCATTACAGTCTACCAAGAGACACCAACAATAATGATGTCCGAGGAGGTAACAATGGCCTTGCTGGCTCCAGTTGAATAGATACATTACTGGACTGGCTTTCCTAATCAGAGGCAAAGGTGTTTCTTCTCTTATATCAAGCGTCTGTTCAATTGAGACTCTCTGGAGTAGACTGTTATCCACAGTTTGATTGGCATTACTCAAGTTGTGAGTGAGTGTGGTAATATCATACTCTCTGTCTAGGGCACCAACTTATCTTCTATTGTGATTTTATCTTTATTTTCAATTGGTTTCAAGGAAGTAGTCAAAAGCTTCTTCTGGAGGCTGGAGTGATGGCTCAGAGGTTAAGGTGCTTGCCTTCAAAGCCTAAGGACCCAGGTTCAATTCCCCAGTACCCATGCAAAGCCAGATGCACAACAAGGTGCACATGCGTCTAGAGTCCATTTACAGTGACTGGAGGCCCTGGTGTACCCATTCTGCCTCTTTTTCTTCAATTTTTTTTTAAGCTCCTTCTGGATAGGGTCTTGAGGACCACTGCTGTATGGCTGGTCTATTCCACATCTACCTTTACTTCACAGTCCTTATCGCTATCACTGATGGAATAAGGGGAAGTATCTCCATGGTGGGTTGTTTTTTTGTTTTGTTTCGTTTTTTCGAGGTAGGGTCTCACTCTAGCCCAGGCTGACCTGGAATTCACTATGTAGTCTTACGATGGCCTCAAACTCACAGCGATCCTCCTAACTCTGCCTCCCTGGGATTAAAGGTGTGTGGTACCACGCCCAGCAGGGTATTTTTTTTATGTTTCTTTTTTTTTTTTTTTTTTTTTTTTTTTTTTTTTTTTTTGATGATGTTTGGTTGTGTTGATAAACTATTTCTACACTTAGACTTCAGGTCCTTCTTTTCCTCCTCTGGTGTTTTTGTTCTCTGTCTGATGATCAACTATCTGAAAAGCTGTCACTCTCATTTTTGTAGTTAACATCCAATTTTGATGATTTTGTTAATGACTGTCTTTTGCTTTTGAAGCAAAATACGATAGAGTTGCATCATTAGTACCCTCTAGATGTTGGGTTTTGTATTTTCGTTTCCCTCCAGGCTTTTTGTTTCTCTCGGATCAGGCCCTGAAGATGCAGTCAGTCCTTGACCTACTGCTGGACAGGCTTCTTGACTTTCTTTCATAGTAGTAATACTTCTTTTCACTATGATTTTTTTCCTAGTCTTGTTCAGAAAAGGATTAAATTCTAAATTCTGGACTTGAAGATTGTCTAGAATAACAGGCTCTGGATAGAGTCCTCCTCCTGTATGACTCAGGGCCACCCCTGTCCTTGTTTCTACTATAAAAGTATACTCCCACTTCTATTTGCTTCTGTTCTTCATCTGAAGTGTCAGAAGTACTTAAAAGGGTAGACATGGCAACAGGCATCTGCTCGGAGCTTGAGTAAGATGGTGCCTGGCTAACAGTGGCTACATTACCATCCAGCTCCTGGGTCTCAGCCTCATCTGGAGAGACTGTTATATCCAAAGAATCAGAATGATTGCTCTCTTTGTAGGAAGGAGCAATCACAATTAGCAAGCTAGCTAAAAGCTGCCATGTTGAAAGGAGATCAAGCAAACCTGATGAATTCATGTATAAAATGCTCAGTATGATTAAACAAAAATGGCCTTAAATCAGACACAAATGCCTGACTCTCCAAGTCATAGTGAGTAACTTTACTCATGGTGATGTGCTGGACAATGTTGACTAAAGAGCCACGAGCTCCAAAAAGAACTGTAAAGTCACGTTTTAACCAAGGGACTAATCTGTGAAAGCAAGCTGGATTCCTACAAAAAAACCACCCAACTCAGCAGAAATATCCCTATGATGGATACCGTCCTCAGTATTTCTAACTCCTGCACCAGCTCCAGAGTTCATCTCAAATTAATGATATCTTGTTCTTGAATTTTCCGCAAAGATCTTTCACCTGAAGCAGTTAGCCTCTTTGCTGCAATTTGCCTCAGAAATTGAAGCATTTCAATCTCTCTAGATCTTGTCAATCAGCACTCCGCTGTGGTGTAGTTAGTTGTTCCTCTATCACAGTGCTACTGGTAAACAGAAGTGCTTCGTTCTGTCATGGTTGTGTGGCAGCAAAATCATGGAACATCAGGTGTGGAAGGCTGCAGGCAAACACCTGAAGACCCAGGAAGCTGGGTTGGTATACTACGACTTCTCTGTCTGCCTCCCCTCATGGGCCGGAGCCACAGGGGGCACTTCACCCTCCTCCTGGTGCAACCCTATATGAAGCCAGTGAGTCCTCACACCCTGGACTGGATCTACTTGGTGCTGGGTCCACCAGGGCCCCAGGGTTCTGCAAGCCGAACGCTGACTATTCTCAGGTGTGCTGACTATTCTCAGGTGCTCAGGAAGTCTGTGCCTCATCCTGGAATTCAGCGTCTCCCCCCCCCCCTTTTTTTTTTGTTTTTCAAAGTAGGTTCTTAACTCTAGCCCAGGCTGACCTGGAATTCACTATGTAATCTCAGGGGGCCCTCAAACTCACAGTGATCCTCCTACCTATGCCTCCAAGTGCTGGGATTAAAGATGTGCGCTACTACACCTGGCTGCACCTGTCTTTTTTAGTTTTTGGCTTTTCTTTCATATCAAGGAAGGGTAAGTGATCTTGAGTTCCTCATGGGACAGTAGAGAGATGAGGGAGGTTGTTTGAAGACAGTGGGTTTGTCTCAGAACCAGAGCCTGGCAGGACCTGATTATCATAAAGCCAGCAATAGAGAAGGGGCGGTCGAGGGAGGATGTAGGAGGAGAAGTAGGTCTTCTGAGCTCCTGCAGTGGCAGGCAGAGCCCACACTGGATGCTGGCACCCATGTCCCCTGGTGCAGAGTGGCTGATGCCACAATCTCCCAGGCCTCATACACAAATCTGAACAGGACCCTGGCTTTTCTGAGAGCCAGTTTCCTTAGGTAAGCTGTGTGGTGACTCATACCTGAGGCAGGACTGCTGTCAATCCAAGTCAGTCTAGGCTACACAGAGTGAGGCTAAAAAAACAACAACAACAACAACAACAAAAAAAAAAAAACAAGTATGGTGGAGCACGCTTTTAGTCCCAGCACTCGGGGAGGCAGTGGTGGGAAGATCGAAGTGAGTCCAGGCTGCCCTGAGACTACATAGTGAATTCCAGGTCAGCCTGGGCTATAGTGAGACCCTACCTCGAAAAAACAAACAAACAAACAAAAAAAACAAACAAAAAAAAACAACAAAAACAAAGACTTCATAAGGTAGGAGCACTCTGTAACAGCAGTCTGTCCTACAACAGCACAATCTTAGCCTTTGCTTCATTCCTGCCACTTATTGCTGGTTGGCAGTGAGGACAGTGCCCTGGCAGAACTGGGTGCTCCTGCTCATCCTCTTTCTCCTGGCAGCCCGCTGGAGGGAAGGAGCCCAAATGAAGCACAACAAAAAGCAGAATTCTGAAGATGAGAGCATAGCCAGGTCATGAATTCAGTACAGACTCAGACTGGTCTGTTTTCTTCAGTTCCACTTCCCACAAAACCTGCCTCCCACACCAAAGGAAAACATTCCACTTTAATTAAGTGGGTCATCACGGGCACAGGATATGAGTCTAAAATACCTCTCTAAGGAAGTCTAGGAGTCGCTGGTGTGTCTTAAAGACCACTGTCCTTTAGCGCATTTATGCAGGCAAGCACCTTAACCACTAAGCCATCTCTCCAGCCCAGGAGACAAGCATTTATAGAACACTCACTGCAGAAGCAGGCGCTCAGCACCAGGGCTGGAGGTGAGAAGAGCCCAGAGAGCAGGAGATGACAGACAGATGAACAACCCCGGGAGCTCTATGAAGTTTTGGAAAGACTGGAGCTGAGCTGATAATCTGGCCAGTGCTCAATGTCGGTGCCAACATTGGGCACTAGGTAATAGTACTGTGAACAATGGCTATCCACTCACCCAGATTGTGCCAGAGTTGCCAAGGAGCCCCACCACTGCCACATTCCAGGGCAGATCCTGAACTCTGCTTCCCTCAAGCTCCCAGCAGCACTGCTCACGGCTTCTTCCTTAGGTACCAGGACAGGCACCTTGGTCTCATGACCTTCTGAGCTGGAAGACCCTAGAGTGTAGGCAGGTCTCTCTCCTTCATCTACATTGGGGCTGGTGTTTTTTTTTGTTTTTTTTGTTTTTTTTGAGGTAGGGTCTCGCTCTAGCCCAGGCTGACCTGGAATTTACTCTGTAGTCTCAGGGTGGCCTCAAACTCATGGCAATCCTCCTACCTCTGCCCGAGAGCTGGGATTAAACGTGTGTACCACCACACCGGGCTCTGCTTATCTCTGAGGTCTTCTCAGACAACTGTTTATAAAATGCCACCCCCACCAACTTTCAGTGAATGCATGTATGAAACAATCACTATCTGCCTGTCTTCTGCATAGACAGGCTTTGCACACTGCATTCCTCCAAAGTGCCTGAAATAGTGCTTGTGGGAGATGCATCCCAGTTTTAGGAATGAAGAATCAGTGAGAGAGAGAGTGCTAGATAGAGCTAGTATGCACTCGAACCAGAACCCAAGGCCAGCCTGCCTGGTTCTAAGCAGTGCTCCTGCTCTTACTCAAACTGGAACAGAGGTTGCTGAAGGAGTGTAGCTCAGAGGGCGGAACCCAAGCTCAGCTTTACCCTGACCCTTCAAAAAAAAAAAAAAAAAAAAACAGCTCCTGAGACTACCTGAGGTGATTCTGGGTGGAGAGCGACAGGAGCTGCATCATTCAAACAGCCACAGGTATATGTGAGACAGCTCATTCTCTGGTCACCACCTCTAATCCTTGAGAGCTAGTAAGGGACAGCACTGACTCTTAAGCCTCAAGATGAAACAGAGGCTTCAGAGGCAAGAGGATGCTACAAGCTAACAACAGGTTACCTGGCCTGCTCCTGCACCCAGGCTAGGCTCACAGGAGCCCAGGTTTCCTAAGGGTGGGCTGTGGCAAAGCAGACCATGACAGAGTGCACTTAAGATGCCAGCCCAGCAAGATGTTTCAATGGATGACCCCCAATAGATTTAGCAGTTTTATTAAAGCTTGTAATTAGATGGGCATGGTGGTGCACGCCTTCAGTCCCAGCACTCAGGAGGCAGAGGTAGGAGGATCACCATGAGTTCAAGGCCACCCTGAGACTACACAGTGAATTCCAAATCAGCCTGAGCTAGAGCGAGACCCAACCTGGGGGGAGGGGGGGGAGCTTGTGATTTTGTCTCCGGCCTCCAGGCAGGAGGTGCCACCTTGGCTAACTCTAGTTGTTTCTGGGAGGGGAGGATCTGGCATTCCAGCAATAGATATATAAAGAGAAGACTGAGCTCTGAGGAGCTCACTACTGTTTGCTGGTCAAGAGTTTGTCTCTCTGCTTGAATGGTGAAAGGAAGCCAGTCTCTTTCTCCATTACGGAACTTCCCCTGGATCTGTAGCTTCAATAAAGCCTTGCCTCCCATGACTGTGCCTGGAGATTCATCCCAGAGGTATGTGGCTATGACACAAGCTAAGGAGAACCCAAAAGGAAACAGCTCTTCAGCCAAAGGAGGCAATTTAGGTGGACCCCCGCAGAGAGGGCCTGAGACACTGCCAATAGCCACCATGACACAGGGAACTGTTTAGTTTGGATGTTTCATCAAAAGGCCTCCTGCAGGAGGACTTACAACAGGACATGCAGGAAGGGCACTGGTGAGGAGCCCCACCCTGCAGGCATAACAGGGCAAAGTCTGACAGAGCTCCTCCACTTGGCTTGCTCTCTTTTAATTACTTCTGCATTTTGGTTTTCGCACAACACTAAGCAATACAACGCTTAGTAAAAACAGCACATTAGTTCTCAGAGGCAGCAAGAAATAGGCATCTCAGCCAGCCTTAGGACCTATGAAGGTACAGGGGTGGAGAGCAGGGAACCTGACCCTCACACTAGCACTCTGCAGGGCACATCTACCAATTCTGCTCAGGGAGAGGAGAATAAAGCTGAGGAGAGAGTAAGGAGTGATCTGCATTTAAGCCCCAGGCTTCCACATTCTCTGGCCACCCAAGGAGGATAGAGGGACATTAAGTGGCAGAGGGGCACTGTCCTTCCTAATGAAGACATCAAGTCTCCTCTCCCAAAGAAAACAGCAGGCACTCTGGCTGGAAGAGGGGAACAAAGTCACTGTCATTCACCTCAGATATTACTGGAGCACCCAAGAATGCTCTCACTGAAGTCCAGTTAGAATTACCAAGTGACACTCAGCAGGGGCAGTGAGCACAATGCCTCTACATGACAGGTGTAGATAGGACTGCAGGAGTGAGCAACCAAGACCCAGGTTAAGGCATCTAAATTCAATAATAACATCCAGAGCAAAAATAATATTCTGGGCTGGAGAGATTGCTCAGTAGTTAAGGCCTACAAAACAGAAGGACCTGAGTTCAATTCCCCAGTACCCAGGTAAAGCCAGATGCACAAGATGGCACATGCTTCTGGAGTTTGTTCTCTCTCAGATAATAAATGAAATATTTAAAAAAGTTCTTTTTCCACTTGGTCAAATGTTTAAACAGTTCATTCCAGCCATGTGTGATGGCACCATAGTCCTAGCATTCATGATCCTGCTAAGGCAGGAGGATCACAAGTTTGAGGCCAGTCTGGATTTCATACTGAGACTCTTGTCTCAAAGAACCAAAATAATTTTTAATTTCAACCTGAGCAGTTACTGGGCTTAGCAATAAAACTGACAGCAGCACTGCTCATGTGACTCTTCAGTGCAGAGTTCAAGTTTCCAAGACCGGAAAATGATGAGCTTATCCTTATGAAAGCAGGTCAACCACAGGTGAGAACATATGAAGAACTTCAAAGGAACCAGCAACTAAGCACCCTAAAGCACTTGACTAGTTAATGATCTAGTGACAAGCAAACAACTGATAGAAGAAGGTCCCAGAGTGTGGACTCAGGCCCTGACCTCATGGATTTCCTTTCCAGGACTAGGGATCAGAGCACTTCCCCCCCACACACCCCACCCCTGTCACTGATAAGGAACATAAAAGTGCAACGAGGACTGAATGTGGAGAGCGCACACTGTGATTGCCTCAGAAGCCCTTCCAAACACAGTCTGGACCTGGGGCTTCCGGGCCTATGCGCAGTGCCTGTCAACACTGAGACATGCACGTAGGTGGCAGAAACAGAACTGACAGCTGGAAGAGGGTCACAAAAGATTTACAAGCCATGAGAGCTGGGGATTTAGTTGTCAAGGTCAAAGAGTGGTGATGATCCTCACCTCTCCATGTCCTAAGGAACTCATCTAGGCATCTGTCCATGCAATTTTTAAAATATTTTATTTATTTAATTTATTTATTGACAAGCAGAGAGAGAGAGAGAGAGAGAGAGAGAGAGACAGAGGAGGGGAGGGAGGGAGGAAGGGAGGAAGAGAGAGAGAAAGAATGGGCACGTCAGGGTTTCTAGCTACTGCAAATAAACTCCAGATGCATGCACCACTTTGCGCATCTGGCTTTATGTGGGTACTGGAGAACCAAACTCAGGTTGTTATGCTTTGTAGGCAAGTGCCTTAACTGCCGTCTCTCCAGCCCCTGCCCCTAAAATTTTTAAAAATATTTTATTTATTCATTTTCAAGCAGAGAGAGAGAGAGAGAGAGAGAGAGAGAACGAGAACCAGGGCCACCACCTTGTGGGTCTGGCTTATGTGGGTCCTGGGGAATTGAACCGGGGGCGTTAGACACTGGAGGCAAGTGCCTTGACCGCTAAGCCATCTCTCCAGCCCTGCCCCTACAATTTTAACTGTTCATATTGTCATTCTTTTAGGAAAGGAATGACTTATTTTCTGTGGGGAGGGGATGACTTACAATGAGGGACATTTTGAAATGTCTCAGCATGGGGGACACTATACTTTATCTACGTAGAGACTACTGTTGGAGTTTGTTCCTAATTTTTTTCTTTAACATTTATTTGATAGCTGAGAGAGAATAAAACGGGGGGGGGGGGGGAGAGCATGGGCACACCAGGGCCTCTTGACGCTGCAAACAAACTTCACACACATGTGCCACTTGTGCATCTGGCTCTACATAGGCACTGGAGAATCAAACCCAGGGCCGGCAGGCTTTGGGAACAAGTGCCTTTAAGCACTGGGCCATCTCCCCAGCCCTCTTCCTAATTTCTAAGGTGTTTGGTTTCAACCTTAATGTTCCCACTAGTATCCTACATAGAGTAAGATGCTGGCAACATTGTGTTTCAGAGAATAAGAGAGAAAAAAAAACAAAAAAAAAAACACTTCCACAAAGAAATCTCCATGGTTGCAATCATCCATGTAGTGGGATGAACCCAGGCCCCACAGTCCTATGGTCAGTACTTAAAGACAAAATGGGGCAGGGGCGCAGCTCAGTGATAGACCATCCCAGTAGAGCAAATGCGTAAATCCTGTACTTTGACCATAGGGTAAGGTATCTAAACTTAACCTTCTCCTGGGAAACCAACAAGTCAGTAGCTGTCCTGACAGAAGAAGTACACCCTGTGCCTGTGGAGGCTAGCTCAGGGCGGAGGTAGGGACTGGAAAAGAGGGCTGGCCCCAGGAATGTGTCTAGGTCATTAAAGCTCCACAATAGTGACTTTCTCTTACTGGATTTAACCAAGAGCTGTGGAAAGATACACGAAACTCTCCTGCAGCAGAAGCAAGGCTGGTAGTGGCCTGGGTTTCCATGGCAGCTCCCTCCAGTGCTCAGAGCATGCAGTTAACGGCCCCCATGCAGCCTCAATGAAAAGGGCTGGGAAGCGCCCACTGAAAAGCTCCTTCTCCTCCTTTCTTTGAAGCCACAGCGAAGCTGATCTTTCCTGAGTTCAGGGGCACTCTGCTCAGCACCATCATGCCTAAACTGACTAACTGCTTTGCAGGAAACCTCTTTTGAGAACACTGCAGTCCAGAACTCAGCCTTTCCAAAATCAGCAGTAAGAACAGAGACTCGGCCCCTCCAAATTGGTATACCTGGGTCTGTGCATCCAGGTACTACAAACCTAAACTGCCGGCTACACTGTAGACAGAAGCCAGGCATGGTGGTGCACGCCTTTAATCCCAGCACTCATGGGGGGGAGGGGAGACAGGGACACTGAGGTAGGAGGACATGTGAATTTGAGGCTAGCCTAGGGCTATCGAGTAAGTTCCAGGTCAGCCTGGGTTTGAGGAGACCCTACCTTGAAACCCCCTGTCCCTCCCCCCCAAAACACAGAAGGAAATCAGTGCCAGGGATCTCCAAGCCAAATGATCTGTATTATTGAGCCTGATACTCGGTTAATCAGTTCCATGATGGAACACAGGAAACTCTACAGACCCCCATGAAAGATGAAAGTTCTCATCCCTTAAGTACAAATCCAACTAAAATGCCAGAGGAGGGAGGATGAGGCACTGGAAGGTTTCTGCTGCTTTACCAGGACCGAGTATCAACAAGGCCCTTCCTTCCTAATCTTTCCAGTCGGCCTGCCAACCTTAGTGTCTCCAGCCAGAAGGAAATACGTGCAACTCTCCCAAGGACGCACTCATCTCTCACAGCTTCACCATGCATGTGTTATACTCTGGCACCTGGCCCAGCAGATCAGCACAGCCTCATTCAAAGGATCTTTCCAATATTCTTTTTTCCTGAGCCAGGCTCTCCTTATATCCTCCAGGGCAGCCTCAAACTCATGGACCGCCTGCCTCAGACTCCTGCCTGCTGGGGACTTTGACTTTGACTTCTTCAAAGCTCAAGCCAGGTATGGTGGCGCCCACCTTTAGTCCCAGCACTGGGAGGCAGAGCTAGGAGGATCACTGTGAGTTCAAGGCCACACTCTGAGACTACAGAGTGAATTCCAGGTCAGCCTCTGCCAGAGTGAGACCCTACCCTTGAAAAACAAAATAAAACAAAAAAGCTCATGCAGGCAACTTCTCCTATACAAGACTTGCTCTGGGGGAAGGGTGAAATGGAGATGGCTCAGCGATTAAGGCCTTTGCCTTCAAGGCAGAAAGACCAGAGTTCGATTTCCAGTACCTCAATTCCCCAGTACCCATGTAAAGCCAGAATCACAGGGAGGTGCATACATCTGAAGTTTGTTTGCAGCAGCTGGAGGCCCTGACGCATCCATTCTCTCCCCGATGTCTCTCTCTGCTTGCAAATAAATAAAAATATTTTAAAATATTAAGAAAAAACCATAAGACCTACTCTGATGTCACCTGTTCCTATTGGACTCTTTCACTGCATGGTGCCTCAAGTGCCCAGTACACAATTGGTATACAGTGTTCACCAACACCTTCCTATAGGCTTACATGTCACGCAGTATCACGGATAGGTAATGTTTAGATGACTGGCTCACATGGGTAGAAGGTAAACATAATTTTGAATTATCAATCCAGAAGACCAGTTATCCTTTAACTTGCCTAAGATGCAATTTCCCAGAGCTAGGAAGAAGGCTCGACGGTTAAGAGAGCTTGCGCTTAAACATGAGGCCTCTCAGGCCAGAGACCACCAAGTTCAACTCCCAGAACCCATGTAAAAGACTGGGCAAACTTTAATTCCAGCCCTCAGGAGGCAGAGGTAGGAGGATCTCTGTGAGTTCAAGGCCACCCTGAGCTAGAGTGAGACTCGACCTCAAAAAACCAAGTAAATAAATAAATAGAACAGCATAGCCAGGTATGTCTATAACCCCAGACCACAGGGGTTGGACACCAGAGAATCCCTGGGGCTCACTAATGGACAGCAGCTCAGGGATGAGGGAGCGACCCAATTCTCAAGGAAAAATCCATGGATATATGTTTATACGACACACGAATAAATAAATAAAGCATGTTCCTGGGTTCAGGTATGATCTTAATGGTGGAGTTCTTATCTGGTACACATGAGAGCCTGGATTCAATTACACACACACACACACACACACACACACACACACACACACACACACACACACAGGTGGGATAGGAAAAGGTGGATATAGAAGCTGTTTTATACACCTGTAATCCCACAGGCAGGAGGATCTCAAGTTTAATGACAGCCAGGGCTCCATGAAGAGTCCCTGTTTTTTTTTTTTTTTTGAGTCCCTGTCTTGACAAGGAAAAAAAGAACGGAAAGGGAAAGGAAAAGAGAAAGGGGGGGAAAAAGAAAAAGATGTTTTCTTCCCCATTAGCTATATGGCTACATGACTCAACTTTGAGAAAAAGAATAAAGAGAACCTTTGGAACACAAGGGAAATTAGAGGTGGTCCAATTTCATCTACAAACCTTTCCCCTCCCCTGGTTGAGCTGGCTCATTCCCAAGGAACTGGGCTAGGCCACACCTAACGTATTGACATTCTGTCTAAACAACTGGTGACTAGAAATGCTTCAAACCATCAGAAACCCAGCCAGATGCTGATCTGATTCCTGAGGCACAAAGATCTCTCCCAACTATAAACCTCTTGGGAGTTATTTAAGATGAAGGACATGATTTAAGGTCTGAAGCAAATGCTGAAGTTATACTTCAGTAGAGAGCATGTGCTTAGAACGCATGAAATCCTGGGTTTGATCTCCAATGCTATCTACCATACATAAAGTTTTACACCAACATTAACTCCATTTTACATTTTCTTTTTTTTTTTTTGGTTTTTCACTCTAGCCCAGGCTGACCTGGAATTTACTATGTATAGTCTCAGGGTGGCCTTGAACTCACAGCAATCTTCCTACCTCTGCCTCCCCGAGTGCTGGAATTAAAGGTGTGCGCCACCACGCCCGGCTTACATTTTCTTTTAAAAATTTTTTAATCTATTTATTTGAGAGAGAAAGAAACAGAGAGAGTGGGAGCACCAGGGCCTCCAGCCACTGCAAATGAACTCCAGACACACTGCCACCTTGTACATCTGGCTTCACAGGGGTACTACTGCGGAATCAAACTCAGGTCCTTCTGCTTTACAGGCAAACGCCTTAACCTCTGAGCCATTGCTCCAGCCCTGATTTTACATTTTCATTTCTCTTACAGGTAGTATGTTTTTAAGAAACATGTTCTTGGAGCTGGAGAGATGGCTCAGGGGTTAAGGTGCTTGCCTACAAAACCTAAGGACCTGAGTTTGATTCCCCCATACCCACAAAATGCCAGGTGTACAAGGTAGCAGGTGCATTTGGAGTTTGTTTGCAGTGGCTAGAGGGCCTGGAGCACCCATTCTCTATCTGCTTCTCTCTTTCAAATAAATAAATAGAAATTTGTCCTTGGTGAAAAGCTAAGTTAAATTTCTTGAACTGTCTTTTGACTGTGTATGCAACCTCTTTGAAAGAAATTTATAATTGGTTAGTGTTCACTGTATTAACCAAAAACAAAAGTCAGCATATTTACTGAATTTTTTTGTTTGTTTGTTTTGGTTTTTCGAGGTAGGGTCTCACTCTAGCCCAGGCTGACCTAGAACTCACTCTGTAGTTCCAGGCTGTCTTTGAACTCATGGTAATACTCCTACCTCTACCTCCCAAGTGCTAGGATTAAAGGAGTGCACCACCACACACAGATTTTTTTTTTAATTGTTTAAATTCTTTGAGAGAGAAAAGGAGAGAGAGAATGTGAATGGGTACACCAAGGCCTTATGCCACTGCAAATGGACTCCAGATGAATGTGCCACTTTGTGCATCTGGCTTTATTTATGTGAGTACTGGGGAGTTGAACCCGGGTTGTCAAGCTTTGCAAGCAAGCGCTTTTAATGGCTGAGCCATCTGTGCTGAGTTGTTTCTTACAGTCTTACACTCCATATCAGGTATTCTGAAGATACAGAGGAAAGGAAACAATGACTTCAGAGGCTGACACAGGAGAAGGAAACTCTAGCAGGATCAAACTTTTTGTAAGATAGAGGGCAGGGATAACAGTTGTTAGAAATGCCTCTGGATTATGTGGAGTGGGGATGCTCACCTTTAGTCAACTCCCACTTGCTAGTCTCTCTGCCCCTCAGGTTTTGTGGGTTTCTTTTGCGGTGGGAGGCATTCAAACCTTATTACTCTAACAGGAATTCATTGCTGCCTGTCATTTCAGATGCCAGTAAGCAGACAGGAAATTTTTTAATTTTGGTTTTTCAAGATAGAGTCTTGCTCTAGCCCAGGCTGACCTGGAATTCATCATGTAGTCTTAGAATGGCCTTAAACTGACAGTGATCCTCCTACCTCTGCCTCCCAAGTGCTGGGACTAAAAGCATGCACCACCACGCCCAGCAGAATTTTTTTAAAAAATATTTATTTTCAAGCAGAGAGAGAGAGAGAGAGAGAGAGAGAGAGAGAGAGAGAGAAAATCAGGGCCACCACCTTGTGGGTCTGGCTTATGTGGGTCCTGGGGAATTGAACCAGGGGCCTCAGGCACTGGAGCCAAGTGCCTTAACTGCTGAGCCATCTCTCCAGCCCCAGAAATTTTTTAAAAATATATTGTCAAAAAAAATTTTTTTGATACAGTGTCTTACTCTAGCTCAAACTGACCTAGCTCTCTGTATCCCAGGCTGGCCTCAAACTCATGGTGTTCTTCTTACCTCAGCCTCCCAAGTGCAGAGATGAAAGGCAAGGCATGCACCACCAGGCCCAGTGAACTGAATCTTTATAACTGGGCTTTATTCAGAGCCAAACCAGGAGTGGTGGCACACACCTGTAATCCCAGCACTTGAGATTAAAGTCTGGAGTTTGAGGACAGCCTGGGCTACAGAGTGAGAGTTCCAGATCAGCCAAGAGTGAAACCTTGCTTCAAACACAAAAAAATAAAGGCAGGGCATGGTAGAACATGCCTTTAATCCCAGGACTCTGGAGCCAGAGGGAGGAGGATCACTGTGAGTTGAGGCCAGCCTGGGACTACAGAGTGAGTTCCAGGTAAGCCTGGGCTAGAGTGAAATCCTACCTTGAAAAAACAAAATAAATAAATATAATAATAAATAAAAATTTCTCAAAATAAAAATTTTAATTGACAGTTTAATCAGAAATTTAGTGAAGCAAAGCACACACTTCCAAGAGAAGTGGGAGTGGACAGCCCAAAGAAACTCAAGTCCTTTTAAAATAAGTAAGGAAAAACCAAAGATCCAGGTGCCCAAGTAACATCATTTGAGTCACATATTACTGTATCACATGATGTATTGTAATGTCCCTCAGCAGACAATGATGCTTCATATCAAGTAATCTGAAGATACCTAGCAAGGAGACAATGACTTGAGAGGCTGACACAGGAGAATTGTATGTCAAACTTTTTTGTGCAGGGGTGACAGGAGGGATGTCTGCATGATTCACTCCTATTAGTGGTAGGGAATAAACAGCACCCCGGAAGCTGTAGCTCCAAGTCATTGAAAAGCACACTGCCTTCGCACTCAGCACACACTCAAAAGGAATGATAGAATGAAAAAACCACCCAATGACACCTGTTGCTTCCTATGAAATCTAATTTGCTCTCTTAACTCAAGCCCTAATTCAACAGACCTAACTGGTATCTAAAAAACGCTACCAAATAACCATCACATGCTCCATTATACTAAGTGGAAAAAACATCTCCGATAGTGGGAAAAATGCTCAACCGGTTTGGGGAAGGGGACACAGGGCGGCGGTAAATAATAACAAAATCACTTCGAAGCCAAGTTTCAACATTCCCATAAATACCCGCCCACTGCTACGCGGGTCCAAAGTGCCTGGGATAGAAAGATCCTGAGCACTTGTAGCTGGACGTCACCCAGGCACAGCGAGGCACAGACGCGAACACATGGGCAACAGAAGGCATCTATGTCCCTGGTCTCCACGAGGGTGTCACCGTTGGACAACAGGGTCTGAAAATAGCACCCGAATCCCAAGTCTAGTCGAATGGGCAGGTTCTACTTGGGAGCGACCCTTCCTACATTTTATGGATGGGTCATCTCGCCCCCTCCCCTCCCAGGAACGCAGCGATCTTAACAATGCTCGCCCCTCACCAGGATCGGCACCCGCGAGACCCTCCCGAATCTGCAGATAGTGGGGAGGGTCCCAGGGGTGAGAGCGGCTGTGTGCCGAGCTTCCCAAAAGTCCCCCTGGACCTCTTTGGGCTCAAAATAAAACTAAAAAGAAGAAAAAAAAATCCCCAAACTTGCCCACCGTAGCGGAAAACGCAAATCGATGGGGAATTCGAGCAGAGCATGGAGTGGTCCCAGGGGATGCAAAGCTCGCCTCCGGGTCCTCGGCGACTTCTCCCGCTCGTCTCCCTCCCTCCACGCCACCGCGAGCACGTGCGGGGGTTTCGGGAAGAGACGCCCAGGGTGGCGGGTGGGCAGCTCCGGGTGACGCACACCCTGGGGAGGAGGGGGAGCCGAGGGAAGCGCACCGGGCAAAGGTGGAGGGAGAAATGGAACGCGGTCCCTTTAAGAGGCCTTCACGGCGCTCTGGGGCCGGGGGCCTCTCCTACACCTCCGGCCCGGCGTGGAGACACCTTCCTTGGGGAAAATCATCTCCAGACCCACTCCCCGGAGACTCCCCTCACGCCTGCTCCCGCCCGGCCCTGCCGCGGAGTGGCGGCTCCTCCTTACCCCGCTGTCTGCCGCCTCCTCCCAGCTCTCAGCGACCTCCTCATCTTCCATCTTACTCGCCGCTCTCCCTCCTCCCCCAACCCCTCCCCGCGCCTGCGCCCTGATGCGCGCCTCGGCCGCGGGCGGGGCCACGCTGGGCTTTCCTCAATGGACCACGCCCCCTGCCCAACCCGGAAGAGGCTTCAGGAAGCCTTGGCGTCGCCATCTTGGAAGAGGGCAGATAAACCGGGTTTCTGCCATCTTTTTTAAGGGCAACGCTTGAATTCTCGTCCCGGATGGGAGTTCGAGTGAAGTTTCTTAATTTGGGAATTGTGTTCTGTGGAACCATCTTTTCTAAGGACGGGTAATGACTAAACCTCAAAAAAATTGTATATATATTATATACACACATATATATATAATATTTTTTTTGGTTTTTCGAGGTAGGGTCTCACTCTAGCCCAGGGTGACCTGGAATTTACTCTGTAGTCTCAGGGTGGCCTTGAACTCACGGCGATCCTCCTACCTCTGCCTCCCGAGTGCTGGGATTAAAGACGTGCGCCACCACGCCCGGCCTATCTAATGTTTTCCAATGAGGTTTTCCTAAATTACAGATTATAATGTTTACTCCCCCCCCCCCAGAATTCTGAAAACCCATTTATACTTCAAGCATGAAAATAATCTTCTGATGCACTTTTTTTGTTTTGTTTGTTTGGTGCATGCATCTGGAGTTGTTTGCAGTGGCTAGAGGCCCTGGCACACCCATTCTCTCTCTTTCTCTCTGCTTGCAAATAAATAAAAAATTTAAATGTTACTGTTAGCTGGGTGGGCATGGTGGTGCACACCTTTAATCCCAGCACTGGGAGGCAGAGGTAGGAGGATTAGAGTGAGTTTGAGGTCAGCCTGGGCTAGAGAGTATATTCCAGGTCAGCCTGGCTAGAATGAGACCTTGATTCAAAAAAGCAAAACGAAGGCCAGGCATGGTGTCCCACACCTTTAATCCCGGCACTCGGGAGGCAGAGGTAGGAGGATCACCATGAGTTCAAGGCCACCCTGAGACTACAGAATGACTTCCAGGTCAGCCTGGACTAGAGCGAGACCCTACCTCGAAAAACCAAAAATAATAATAAAGCATGTTGTTGAGTAGGGTTCCATTCAGCTGCTGTACTAAGTTATCTGACCGGAATGTGTTCTACTCTTGTGTATTTTGCATGCATTAATCTTGACATAAGTAACAACAGATGGACATTGCTTGGACAAGATTGGAAAGATCTTGACCATTATTGGAGGATGCTTCAGGGATGATAACTTTTGTTCCACTATATGGCTGGCCCTAGTCAATTGTAGAGACCCCTTGGGACCTTGGTAAGTCCCTTCTTTTCCTGGTCTGTTTGCTCATCTGTAAAATGAGAGAATGAGACAAAAGAAGTTCTGGAATTGAGAGAGTAGTGGCAGTTTCACCATCCAAAGGAAAGTCTCCAAACAAGGTAATCCCAAAATGGTGGTGTTGGGAGGTTTGGAGAGATGGCTCACTGGTTAAGGCACTTGCCTGCAAAGCACAATGACCAGAGTCTGATTCCCCAGTACCCACATAAAGCCAGATGCACAAAGTGGCACATGCATCTGGAGTTCATTTGCAGTGGCTAGAGGCCTTGGCATGCCCATTCTTTCTACCTGTCTCTCCTTTATCTCTCTCTCTCTCTCTCTCTCTCTCTCTCTCTCTCTCTCTCTCTCTCTCTCTCTCTCTCTCTCTCTCTCTCTGCTTGCAAATAAAATTTAAAATATTTTTAAAAGATTATGGTATTGGGAGAAAAACCTAAGACATGAACTTGTCTTTCTTGTGAAATACTCATGAGACAAGCTTCATGGTTGGCTAATATATTGTTATCTTCTCATTGCTGAGACAAAATATCTGACAAAAGTCAGTTTAAGAGAGGAAGGGTTGGGCTGGAGAGATGGCTCAGCGGTTAAGGCACTTGCCTCCAGTGCTTAAGGCCCCCGGTTCACTTCCCCAGGACCCACATAAGCCAGACCCACAAGGTGGTGATGCTGGTTCTCTCTCTCTCTCTCTCTCTCTCTCTCTCTCTCTCTGTATCTCTGCTTGAAAATGAATAAATAAAATATTTAAAAAAGAGAGGAAGGGTTTATTTCAGCTTACTAATTTTTTTTACAAAATATTTAATTAATTTATTTATTTGAAAGAGTTAGACAGATAGAGAGAGAGGGAGAATGGGTATGCCAGGGCCTCCAGCCACTGCAAATGAACTCCAGACACATGTGCCACCTAGTGTATCTGGCTTTACATGGGTACTGAGGAAATGAACTCTGGTCCTTCTGCATTATAGGCAAACACCTTAACCGCTGAGCCATCTGTCCAGCCCTCAGCATACTCTTAAAGGGAACAGTCCATCATGGTGGGGAAGGCATCATGGCAGGAGCATGAAGCAGCTGGTCTCGTTGCATCCTCAGTTGGGAAGCAGAGGGATGAATGCTGGTGTTCAAGCAGCACTCTCCTTTTTATCCAGTTCAGGTGGGTGTTCCTGCCTCAATTAACCTCATGAAGATATCCTTCCCAGGCATGCCTGGAAGCTCTTTCCCCAGGTGATCCTATGTCCTGTAAAGCTGACAATGAATAGAAATCATCACAGCTAGTGTGTTAGGAACTTGCTCTTAAACCTGTGTGTGCCACTGTGAGGTCATGAATATCAAGGCCACTTTGTGTCTGGAAAACATTATTATAAGCAGACCTCCCCTTCTTTTGGTTTTACATTCATGGTTTTTTTTTTTCTTTTTCAATTAAAAATTTTTTTTAGGTAGAATCTCACTCTAGCCCAGGAACTCACTCTGTATTTCTAGGCTGGCCTCAAACTCACAGAGATCCTCCTACCTATCCCCCCTTCCTCCCCAGTGCTGGGATTAAAGGTGTGTACCCCCATTCCTGGCCTTACTTTCTGCCACCTCTTCTGCAATGGTCCCTGAGCCTTGGAGGCCTTGGAGGGTGTGATAGAGATGTCTCACTTAGTACTGAACCCTTTGCTATCACTACTCAGTCCTTTGGTGAGTTCTGAGTTTCCCCAGTGGTCACTACCGTCTGAAAAACAGAGAAGCTTCTCTAACAGTGAGTGTAGCATTAATATGTGGGCATAAACATTAGTATGTAGAGGGCAGTTTGGTGGGCATAATATATCCATTTAGCCAGAAAACAGTAGAAGTTTCCCCTCTAGGACTTATGATCTCCCAAGGCATGGACTTTTCATTAGGTTTTCAGTACCAGGCAGAAATTCCCTCCTGTGGAGTGGACCTCAAGTCCAATCAGAGAGCAGTTGGTTTCCCCCATAACAGACATGCCACCATTACATCAGTTGGTACATTTGGCCTGTCTGGACAGTCATAAAGCTTTCAGGGTCCACTGCTGGTTAAGACCATTGATGTGTTTTCGCACCCATCAGGCTACATGGGTCTTTCCAGCATCCTGATAGCCAGTTAACAGGGAGGAGGCTTCTAGCTCAGCTCCAGCTTGGTTTCTCAGTGATCTGCAGCCCAAGCATGTGGAGTCTTATTGTCTAGTTCAGGTGGGCAACCAAGAGCCTTGGCAATAGCCTGTGATGTTTTAGGAGCACTGGGGGCCTCCCTGAACTGACAGCTCTCTAGAAAGCATCCAACTTCTAGTACTGAAATTGTTCTAACATTCGATGGCTTCTGGGCATGTAATCCACCTTCACAAGGTACTTCTGTCAAACCAGCCCATTCTTTCATTCAACAAATATCTGTCATTCCCTACTGTGTACTAATCCATATTAGTTGCTGGTGATAAAGCTAATTTTTTGTCCAACAGGCAAAATCCCTGACATCTCTGAGCTTACAGAGTTGGGCTGAAGTGATTCTCTATGTATTTGAACCTGTTCTAACATAACCTAGCTGGTGTAACCCTGACTGAGCATCAGAGTCCTTGAGGAGCTTGAGAAAGAAACTGATATGGGGCTGGAGAGATGGCTTAGCGATTAAAGGCACTTGTTTGCAAAGCCTGACAGCATGGGTTCGATTCCTCAGTACCCACATGAAGCCAGATGCATTAAAGTGGTACATGCATCTGGAGTTTGTTTGTAATGGCAGGAGGCCCTGGCATGCCCATTCTCTCTCTCTTTCTCTCTCTGCTTGCAAATAAATAAAAATATTTTAAATATATAT
>PVHP010032926.1:0-20004 GCA_004024765.1 Zapus hudsonius | reverse complement strand
GAAAATGGATAAATAAAATATTAATAACAAAAAAGGTATTGGGACATTATTTAACTTCTATCAATCAAATAAGTGATAAATCATGTCTTGGTACAATTCTCTAGTTATAACTAAGCTTGGATGGTTTTTCATTGGCTCAAGAGTCATTTTATATAATTTTTGAAAGCTATGCATGAAGCTCTCCTCCCCCCTTTTTAGTTTTTTTTTTTTTTTAGGTAGGATCTCGTTCTACCCCAGGCTGACCTAGAATTCACTATGTGGTCTCAAGGTGGCCTGGAACTCACAACAGTCCTCCTACCTCTGCCTCCAGAGTGCTAGGATAAAAGGCGTGCACCACCACACTCTTCTTATTTTTGTTTATTTTGATTTTACTTGTTCAATCTTTAATTATTTTTTTAAATATAAATTTATTGTCCATAATGAGTTACATTATTTAGTGGGCAAACCATGAGTTGTTATCCCAAATTCCCCAATTCCCCCCCTCCCCATCCCTGATCAGTTGGATATCCTCCTCCGTGGGCTGTCTGTATTAGTCCTTGTGGCAAGGGATCCTGGATATCCTAATACTCAGCCTGGTCTTCCTGGCCCAAGTGTGTTGTTACTGATGGGTGCCATGCCTCTAAGATCCTTCTTTAATATTGTTCTCTTGGTGCATGTAAGTATGTGTGTTTTTATGGGCAAGTGCTGGCATAAATACGCTATGGGGCACATAGGGCTGAAGACAACCCCAAGAGCTAGTCCTGGCCTTCTACCTTATTTGAGGCACAGTTTCTTCTTGTTCTCCGCTGATAATGCCAGGCTATCTGGCCTACAAGCTTTTAGGATTCTCCAGTCTCTCTTTGCCTCTCATTTCACTGTAGAAGTTCATAGACTGCAGACGTGGGACACCATGCTCTGTTTTATGTGTATTCCAGAGACCCAAACTCAGGTCCTCATACTTCCACAGCAAACCCTTCCCCACTGTGCCATCTCCCAAACCCATAACCTTCAACTTGTAACTTTTTTTTTCTTTTTCTGTTACTATGTTACCTATATTAGTCCTTCCCTGTGTTCTATCTATGTTGCAAATATTTTGCCATAGAGTTTTCATTTATCTTGGTTTTGCATATTTTTTCATGCAAAGAAACTTCAATTTTTACATGAAATGTATCAACCTCTTATTGCTCCTATACCAGAATTAAAATGGAAGTCATCTTTATTTTCTTCTTGTACTTAAGTAATTTCCTTATTGTATTTATAGCCCTAATACTACTAGGGTTTGTTGCTCACAACAATTTGAAGTAATAGAAATTTCTGGTCATGATTTTAAGTCGTCATCTCTTACCTGTTTATATGAAAAAAAAAATCTGAAAAAAGTTCTAGTCTATTTCTAACTCCAAGAGTAGATCTTTCAGTTGGAGATACCAGTTGTCGAGAGGTATTTAGTAGGAGGTTTATGCAATCCACATAGATTTGGCTCTTCCCTCATCCAATCTTTTTTGCCCTGTGCCTGTCCCTGACTTTCATTCTCATGCCACAGATGGGAAGCCAGAATCCAAACAACAAGTCTAATTGGGTTAGGATCCAAAATGGGATAGTGTACTGACAGCCTGTTCTTTATCTGAGGGTGCTCTCTTGGCTCTATATACCACCCTCACTGTGAAGCAAGAACACCAGTGACCATAATAAATCCATTTGTAGGACTGGCTCTGCCATTATTATGGCCATCTGAGTCTGTTAAAAATCTTAACCAGTGGTTTAATTTCTCTCCAGAAGGCATTAAATTAATTAGGGGTTACATACTAACAAAGAGCCTGATACATCCATAAATCAATCAGGGGTAGGAGGACTACTCACAGAGGACATCTATTCAGTGAGGCCCTTATATGCAGCATCCCTGTTGGGCTTCGAACAAAGGGGTACAGGTGTGGACTAGGCTACAGTGACAAGGAAGCCCCAATAATTATTTTGCATCACTTAAGCCACAGCAGGTAACATGGCAAATCAAAGTCCCAGGCACTCAGCAAGTGAAACCCATGTTACCATGAAAAGCCACATTATATCATTTTAACCCCTGTAAATGAATTGCCATAACACTGTGATTTATTTTATACCAAGTCTAAGAATTCAAAGGACACCAATCAAAATGATCTCCTTTTCTCTTTTGTTAGGAATAGAAAGTCACAGATGGACCCACTTTGCGTTAATGAGCTGAACCTCACTTAGAACCATTGAGATTGCCTATGCCTTTTATCAACTACACTTGCAGTAAGGTTTACACACACACACACACACACACACACACACACACACACACACACACACACACACACACATAACCCTTGTATTTTTGAATCAACACAACAACTGCAGAATGACAAGTCCCAATATTTTAATATTTACATGCAGAACTAGCTTTGTTTCTTTTGTGTCCTTTTAATGACAAGTGTCTGATAAACAGAGCTGTAGATTTATTCTTAAAGGGTTTGTGTGTATTTGTGTGTGTGGGGGGTGTGAACAAACTTTTAAAATCTATAAACAACACCTCGCTTAAATGCAGGTTTAGGGCTCTTTGCTATAGCTCTGTCTCTCTTTGCAGTAATTTCTTTGTTCATCTGGGTATTCATTGCCTACCCCACATCCAACTTCAGAGTTCTGAAGTCTATATGCTAGATTCAACTGAACTTAAGTCTATATAGGTACTATTCTATAATTAGTTCTTCCTTGTGCTGAAATTATAATATTGCATAACCCAATGACAAAAAATGTTAAGAAATCAATATTCTTAATAGGAAACCAAAATGCCTCAGTACAAATACAATGCCTAACCCTTGTGGTTTTTAAAGTAAATGAAGCATGCTAAAGATAATGTAGGTAGGGAACTACCAAAGGGAACATCTTGCGAATTTTAGCAACACAGGAAGCTTTTGCTTTCTATACATGTGATACCAGAAGCTTCCATCTAGGGCCAGCTTCCCACCTCCCCACAATCACAGTGTTTGGTTAGGCTGACAATGGCTTGGGCCCTGCAGGGTTCATTGCCATGGCAAGCAAAGAAAAGAAAATGAAGAAAATAACTCTGTGTGCCAAGAAACAGAGATTTAATCACATTCTCTCCTCGGGAAGCAACTGAATCAAACTGTGAAGATGAATGGAGGTGGGGGGTCATTCATGCCCAGCCAGCCCCAGCCTTGCTTTACCCTCTTTACCCACACAGGTGTTCTCATAATGGAAGTCTTTACCATGTTGACAATAGAAGAGAAAGCAGGGGAGACAGCTCAGTGGGTGAAGTGCTTACTGTCCAAGCATGAGGATGAAAGCACAGATCCCTAACACCTATGTAAAATGCTGGGTGCTGTGGCATGTGACTGGAATTCCCGTGCTGGGGAGACAGAGTGAAGTTCACTGTATAACTAGTCCAGCTGAAATGGTGAGTTCTACATTCAGGCAGAGACTCTATCTCATGGAATAAGGTAGAGAGTGACTGAGTAGGGCACCAGGCAGACCCCTGGTTGACACACACATATAAATTTCCATACACATGTACATATACCACACACAAACCTTAATAGACACACACTCTCTTCTTCTGATGCTGTGTCCCATCTCCCAATAGCTCCCAATATTTTTGGCTGCTTTCCTACTAAGAGTCTGTAAAAGAGTGATAGTTTTAACTTTGAGGTCTCTACTTTGATGCCCTGGAGGTTCTGGTAAAGAGTTCCTTCCATGATCATGATCAAGTGATCATGAGCCCCCCCCCAACCTGTTTAGGGCAGACCTCTGCAGATGCAGCCCCTCCCATTGAAGGGGAGGTATCTAGTTAGAGCTACAACCTAGGTGCTACAACTGATTGGTCAGATATGAACCAATCAGCTGTCTCTCTAACTCACCTGGGGAAGACTTAAAACCAGCTTCCCTAAAGGAAGCTGGCCCTTTTTCCCCACATGGCCAGGACACAGAAGGATCTCTGAATTTTCAGGCCTTAAGAAGGTAAGGCCTTCCCCTACCCCAGCTAATGGCAGGGGTGGGGGGCAGGCTCCAGATTATTTTTCTCATGAACCTCTCCTTCTCATGATGGGAGCTGTCTGTTATTTTCTTTGGCTGCTTATTTACCTAAATAATATAAGTTCTGTTAAACTCTCTGACATGTGTTCTCCCCACACTGGTGGCTGGAGAACACTGTAACTTCCCACGTGGTGACTGGGAGACTTCCGCATCAAATTCCCTTTTTCCTAATTTACTAAATTAGAATAAATATGTACTTAAAATTTAATTCTGTCCCTGTGTACAATTCTTTGGCATTAGAGGACACAAACTCGGATACAGGGGGGAGGGGATTCCAAAACTCTCTCTCTCTGTTGCTTACGAATATTAATTATCAATAACCCTATCAAACCTACTAAGAGTGGTATTTTAAAAGGTCAAATGGGGACCTGGGACTTCCTTCCCTGATTTATGGGATCATGAGATGTATCCATGTTCCCACAATGTCATAGGAGAGATATAATGTCTACCTCTAATCCAGCACCGAGAGCTGCCAGCTCACCCAGGTATTTCGTATAGGGGTGTAGTGATAAAAGTGATGGTTCATGGGCACTTTCACCATTTCTCAGTGGTGATAAAGCCATGCCCACTCATGCTGGTGGAGGAACGTGGGTAATGTTAGCAGGTACCACTTCTCTTCCATACAAGGAGATCAGAGAAGGTTTCATTAGAAGGTGAAATGCAAGTTCCTGCTCATCAGTTATGAAAAGTGCTTCATCTCATTGAAACTGCTGGGGAGCCTGGACTAGTTAGTCCTCCAAACTGGAAGATGATCCTCCTCTTCCTCCTCTTCTTCCTCTTCCTCCTCCTCCTTCTCCTCTTCTTCCTCCTGAGAGGAGTCCACAGAAGACAGGAATGCAAAAGATTCAAAGTCAGGAAGCAGGAGGGATGCCAGTGGGTAAGAGCACTGCTGCACAGGCATGAGCAGCTCAGCTCACTCTCCAGCACCCAGGTACAAAGCTGGGTATGGATGTGCCTACCTATCACCGTGGTGCTGAGGCAGGCAGAGAGAAGAGGACCTCTGGAGCTCCTGGCCAGCCTGTCTGAAGAAAAATGGGAAGCTCCAGGTTCCATGAAAGCCTATCTCAGGTAAATAAGGAGGAAGAATTATTGAGGAATGTGAGCACAGCACATGCATATCTGTATGCACATGTATATACACACCTCCACCCACCCACACGCTAAAAAAAAAAAAAAAGCAAAACACCTAGACCAAAGGGTTATGTGCCAATGGCATTATGAATATCTCATCATATATGCTAAGAACTCAAATAAAATAAAAACAATTATGAGATGACAAATGCAAAAACAGATTTTATGATTATCTGGCAAAGATTGTTAGTGTGCTCATGACACAGATGTTTCAATGAGCAATTCTGTTCATAATTCAGTGAAACCCAGAAATTCTTATTAGCAAAGAAAAACTGAGCAAAGAAACTAAAGATATAAATAAGAGATAAATGGAAATGCACAGAAAAGCTTAATAGATCAAATATAAAAGCCACAAGATGGGCTCAGAAGCAGAATGGAGGGAGGAAGAAAGGACCAGCAATGTCAAAGTTGAAGAGAAAATAGTCTGACCACAAAGAGAAAATAGGAGGAACAAAACAAATGAACAGGACCTCTGGGAAGCGAGGGAAGAAACAAAGTCTCTCAGTCATGTCTCAGAGCTCTTTAAAGAAACCAGAGAGGACGGATCAAGAAGTCCCAAAGGAATAAAGAGAAAGTGAGCTGGAGAGATGGCTCAGTGGCTGATGGCTTATTGCTCCAGTGTGAGGACCTGAGCATGAATCAAAATATATTATATATGCCTGAAGTTATCAACAAAGCAAGAGAAAAAAATCAAATATAAGAGCCGGGCATGGTGGTGCACGCCTTTAATCCCAGCACTCCGGAGGCAGAGGGAGGAGGATCATCGTGAGTTCAAGGCCACCCTGAGACTACATAGTGAATTCCAGGTCAGCCTGGGCTACAGTGAGACCCTACCTTGAAAAACCAAAAAAAAAAAAAAATCAAATATAAGAAAGAAAATAATACTCTCTAAATGGAAAATTATAGCTGATAAAATGATTTAATATGGTATATAATGAAGGCCTAAATGTAAGACTTGAAATGATAAAACTCCTAGAAGAAATCATCAAGGGAAAGATTCTTAACACTGGCCTTTGCATTGATGTATTAACACAATGATCACACCAAAGGCCGAGGCAACAAAAGACATGGAAACAAATAAGGCAACAACAAATGCATCCAGTAACAGGGTAATGTGCAAAACAAATTGCAAAACAAAAAAAAGGAAAAAAAATATGACTTAAAATGGGCAAATAATTGGCATAAACTTTCTGAAAAGATGGTATTGAATGGTGGAGAAACATAAGAGAGGACAGACATCACTAATCAAGGAAACACAACATAATTCAAAATCATGGCTGTTAGCATGACTAGTGTTGAAATCAAGTGTTTTTGGTGCAGAGGAAAGCAAATCCATGTGCATGTTCATGGCATTATAAGGTGATATCTTCAGGGAAAACACTGGAAGTTTCTTGAAAAGTAAAAGTCCAGCGATAGAATTCCAGAAGGGCTCAAAAGCAAACCAACATATTACAAAGATACTCTTAAATTTAAGACAGCACTAGTCACAACAGCTAAGTTATGGAACCAGCCCCGGGGGTGCAATGACACAGGAATGGATAATGTGGTTTAGATCCACGAAGGACATCATGAATAGAATTTAGCCATAAAGAAGAATGAAGTCATATTATTTTCAGGAAGTAAGTTGCACTTGGAAAGATAAATCCTGTATGTTGTAGTGCTTTCAATCAGATTTTCCAATAAACTTGTGTTTTGAATGTTTTGTCCCTAGATGATGGCATTTTGGGAGGTAGAGCCTTGCTGGAGGAGGTGTGGGGGTTGTGATTTAGGTGTGTTATAGATGGCTCTCCCCTTTGCTCAAGCTGGGCTCACTCTCTTTTGGATGCTTCCGCCAGCCTTGGCAGTGAGGCCCATCCATCCACTGCTCCTACCGTGCTGTCCCCTGCCATCGTGAAGATTCCCCTCAAGACTGAAAGCCAAAGTAAAAAAGCCTTTCCCCCGTCAGCTGCTTTAGGTTGGCTAATTTATTCCACCAACAAAAAGGTAATTATGTCTTGTGTATTCTGTATTTTGTAGCTCTGAGATTTTATATAGTTATATGAAATCATGTGTGAACATATGACAGGGAACTAGAAGTGAAACTTTCAAGGGAAAGAAAGGAGGCTAATGGAAAAGGAAGGGTAGGAAGGTATGAGGTATGAGGAGAAGGTGTTCAATGCACTATATATATTGAATCCATACCATAAAATTATACCATATATATGCACATATATACAGTGCATATATATATATATGGATTTTTTTAATTTTAAAAATCGTGTTTTATTCCTTAAATATATAAAACAAAAACCAAAATCACAGTGAGGCAATAGTGACTCCCACCTGTTATCCTAGCACTCAGGAGAAGGTTTCGAGAAGATCAGTTCACGGCTATCCTCAGCTACATAGAGCTGGAGGCTAGCCTAGCCTCGGTGACATCCTGGCTCATAAACTAGAAAGTATGGCTAGCAAGATGGCTTAGCAGGTAAAACATGATGACCAAAGAAGCTCTAAGACTGCCCAAATTTAATTCATCAGTGCCCATGTAAATGTTGGGCATGTCCACATACATCTGTATCCACTGTCCTGTGAGTGGTGGAAACTGACCTAGAATATTCCCAGCTCTGGGTTGAGGGAGAGACTCCATCTCAAGGATATATGGAGGGGGATGACTGAGAAAGACACTCAAAGTCCTCCTCTGGCCTCCACGTGGGTGTGCATGGTCACCTCACATGTGCACACATACATGCATAAGCCGCATGAGCTTAATTCACCACCACCCCCAAATACCCTACACACACACACACACACACACACACACACACACACACACACACACACAAAACTAAAACTCATGGTGTTTATTTATACACACACACACACACACACATGAAAGAATATCATGGAACATCAGGAAGGAAAAACATGAATAAATACATGAAGTTTCCCTCAGCAGTTTCTAAATTGTTTGACAGTTGCAGCCAAAGTTATAACATTTATGATGGGATTCCAAAGTGTGTGGAGGAAATGAAGACATTTGTATTATAAACAGGGAAGGCACAGGGACTCCAGGCCAGAGAAGTTTCTGCACTTCACTTGAAGTACAAACTGATGAGTCATGTACATGCAATGTTATATTTAGAGGAACCACTGCAAAAGCTATCCAAACTGACAAACTAAAAAAAAAAATACTAAAAATAATCAAATTTCATAAGGTCATTTTTCCTTTCAACTGAGTAGAATTCCATAGTGCATATGTACCATAACTTTGATATCCTTTCATCCAGTGATGGACATTTGGGCTTTAATGTTCATGACTTCACTTAAGAACAGAGAGCCAAGTGCCTCATATTCTCCCTCATATGTGGCTCCTAACCAGGTTAAGCTTGAACAGTGAGAAATTCTATCAGGTGGATTCATAGACTGACAAAGGGGATGGAAGGAATTGGGGTACGGAAGGAAGGAGAAGGCAGGAGGACTTATACACTAATCTAAACCAATAATGAATCCATACCATGAAATTCTTATTTTTATATAGTAAGCCTCAAGGAAGCCATGGACATCGTCTGGTAAGAGGGGTTCTGAATCAGGTAAGAGGAAGCCTAACCTCAAGACAAATTGCTCTGGCCTGTAACTCCCTGTCCCAGTCATTGGTTACTTCCCACACTGAGCTGTTGATCGAAGAGAACTATGTGGTCCCCAAAACAACACAGACTTATGTCAAAGATATTGAATATCTGCCTCAGGTGAAAGGTAAGATCCTATTGCTGGAGATACCACAGACTGTCATCACACAACCCCAAGAGACCCTACTTGATCCAGATTAGTAACCGGCTCCTAGATGGTAGCATGTGTTGTGCTGGAAGGCATTGCATGAGCTGCCAGGGAAAACTGGCCAATGATATTTGGAGGTTATTGATATACAACACTGATGTTATGAAAATGCTGAGGACACTGCTATATGGTAGAGACCAGCAAGCCAAGAAGTGCTCATCTGTACAATAGTGGTGCTGAACCTAGGTGAGTAATCAATAGCTTTCTAATTGGCTGAGATCCACTCAGTGGCAGGTAACCCTTAGCTGGAACTGGGATCCATGGTAAATCCATATGAGGACCAAGAACCTGAGCTCCAAGGGGAAACCCGCACTAACCATGGATCAGAGAGAGGCTACACCAATTAGAATCTTGCCAGATTAATAATGTTTTTTTTTTCATTTAGTCTATACTTATCGCACTCACTGTTGGAGATTCTGATTGTATGTTTCAGAAAGCAGCGAGAACTGTGGACAACCCAGTCCCACCAACAGGACCAGAGATGATTCCTGACACCCAGGCAGGAGATCCTTAATTTATGATGTAGAGCTCAGATTAAACCTTTGAGGAAGTAGTGAGATGAGCAAGAGCTCTACCTCCACAGCAAGTCAGATAACCCGGGAAAGGTCAATGGAGTCAGACACAAGGATACAAACACAACCCAGAGCAAAGATACAGAGATATTTAAGATATCAACAACAAAGCAGACTCAAAACTCACCCACTATGACTTAGGGAACTGAGCAGAAGAGGGGGTGGAAAGATTGTAAGAGCCATGGTGGGGGAGAGTATCCAGAGACATTGCCTCCCTCAGCAACAATACATAAGGGGGGAGAAAAAAAAAGAATGAAAAACTGGCTACCTCTGGTGCAGTTCATAACCCCTAACCTATTTACAGATCCAGTATGTGCACTGAGGAAGGACCACAGTGGGTAGGGGACAGAGAGGAGGGAAACGGGGACACATTCACAAGATTTGCTCATACAATGTATATATAGTTATTCATAATAAAGATATTTTTAAACTCCAAAGCAATAATCCAGAGACTCTTAAGACCTCAACAGTAAAGCAGACCTAAAACTCACCCACCATGACTAAGGGATCTGAGCAGAAGAGGGGGCAGAAAGATTGTAAAAGCCATGGTTGGGGAGAACACCCAGAGCCATCACAACCCTCAGCAACAACACACAAAGAAAAAAAAAACTGGATACCTCTTGCACATCCATAACTATCTATCCCATGGTCTAGTCCAGCAATCCCACTGAGGAAGGCCCCCAGTGAGTTGGAGACAGGGAGGAGGGAAATGGGGTATCATCACACAGCTTGCTCATACAATGTATCTAATTATTGACAATAAATATGTTAATAAAAACATAATCAAGAATCATTCTAAAACTTGTTTCAATAACCAATTGTAAATCAAGGGAATACTATGAAGTAAAAAGTGAAGAGAAAAAAACAGAAAGCAAGATGAGCAATAAAACATCAATAGTCCCTGAGAGCAAATGGCTTCCCTGCCTCAATTTAAAAAAAAAAAAAAGCAGATTTGTAAAATGGATTTAAAATCATGATCCAAAAATACTGCCTACAGAAAACTCACTTTAATTTTATTATATGTAGGCTAAAAGTAAGAGTATGAAAAATATTTATCATGCAAAACTTGATCAAACAGAAGTTAGGGTGCAAACATTCATACCAGACAAAGTAGACTTTAAGATTACCAGAGGAAGATAGTTTGAGCACACAGGATAGGTAAGTGCCTCTTATCCAAAATACTTGGGAACAGAAGCACTTTAAATTTCAGATGTCTGCAATTAAAAAAAAAAAAACTTTACATATACACAATGAGATATTTTGGCCTTGGGGCCTAAATCTAAGCATAAAATTTATTTATATGTTCTTTACCCTTTATACAAATCCTGGATGCAATTTTATTTGTTATTTTTTTATTTTGTCTGAAACACACCGTGTCGGATATGGAATTTTACTTGAAGTTTTGGATTTTTGGAGCATTTTGGATTTCAAACTACTGATGTTCAGCCTATAATTTTTGTATAAAAACCCTTTCACTTCTTTTCAAAATTCAGTGTGCCATAGTGATTGACAGTTAAAATGCTGTGGAATTTATGAACATTTTTGAAGGAAGTAAATGAACAGAAGTTAGCTAGTCACTTATAGTTAAGTGTCATTTGGATGTATTCTGTCTTCTGATGGAAAAAAGGATATTTATGATTGAGTTTCAAATTATGCTAAAAAGATGATTTCTTTAAAAGGTCAACATATTTTAGAGGGAAATTAAGCATGCTGAGGACTTCCTACTTACAGATTGAGTTTGTAATTACAGTTGCCCGGGGCAACATGGTGGTGAGTGTAGTAGTACTATTAAATATTCATTTTAGTGAATACACATATACATGATATATACACCTGCTCTCAGTATACACTCAGGTAAAGAAATAACAACCTTTCTATGACATATACCACCAAACCAATGAAAGTTGGTGGCAGGGCTTACAATACAAAATGGATTTGCAAGCAGTTACCCTGGATTTAAACTTGATCACTTATTTAGGACTACATAGCTCAGTATACTCTTTATCAAAAGTGCTGGGTCAGGAAACTGTTGAAATTCTAAACGAATAACAAAAACAATATTTTCTTTCATCACAGTCTTTGAAATGTATCTTACTCCATATATATTTGAACAATACTAATCTAAAATGTAAAATGCTGTGAGACCCCAAACTAACAATAGAGATACTCAAAACGTGGGGTTTGGGAGTTGTGATGGTTAGGTTTTGTCGTTCATGGATTTTTTAAATTATCTTGTCGTAAGCTACCCCAATAAATTCCCTTTTACTACAATCCATTTTATCAACTCTGTTTCCTCTAGAGAACCCTGACTAATACAGGAGTATTTAGGATATTTTAATTTAGGGCTGTCCAACCAGTAAAATCTATAAGAGTATTCCAAAATCCCAGACAATCTAAAATCTGAACTACTTCTGATCACAAGCATTGTAGATATGGAATGATCATAGTATGTACAGTAGGGACAGTGTTCAGCATCAGGAACTTGCAAATTGGTCTGCTGGTGTCCTGACCTCTTACTTAGTATTTCACACAGGGCATGCAACTGACCATTTCTGTTTTATATCTAGCAAGAACAATTGTCATGCCACAACCATTGGGGTTCCATATTTTATTACTTAAATTTTCAGGTTAGCATATCCCTGTATTTCAAGTCAGTAAACACCTTTTCCCATGGTCTCCTGTTCTCATCTGAATTATTTTTCATTTAATTTCTTTTATGTCTGTGTGGGTATGAATGTGTGTGCATGCTCAGGTGATGGCCAAAGGACAGCCTCAGATGTTATCTTCAGGAAACCCACCCACTTCTTGAGACAGGGTCTGTCATTGGCCTGGAGCTCAGCAATTAGGCTAGACCAGCTGGTCAGTGAGACCCAGAGATCCTTCTGTTTCCATCTCCCCCATTACAGAACCAAGGTTCATATTAATGATGAGATGTCTTGTTGGTACTATAGACACTTGATATGCTGTGATTAAAAGTTGCACTTTACCATGAATTCTATCTCCTCAAATATACCTAAATCTTATTCTGAGAAAACCATAAGGAAAATTCCAAGGATCCATAGGGAACCCTGCAGAGAATGACGGGATGAACAAGGGACCCACAGCCACAGCCATTCAATCAACACAGGATAAGCCAGTGAGACAGAAATCAACAATTCTCGACAAAAAAAAAAAAAACCTAAGCTCACAACATTAAAGCATCCTTAATACTCACCCACCACGACTCAGGGAACTGTGCGGAAGAGGGGGCGAAAAGATTGTGAGAGCTGTGGTGGGGGAGAATATCAGAGACTTGGCAACCCTCATAACAACACACTTGGGTCAGGAGAACCTGGCTGAAGACTGGGCTATTCATGGTCCCCTACCACAGAGACTGATACAGATGGCCCACAGAGGAGGATATCCAGCTGACTGGGGATGGGGAGGAGGGGCAATGAGGAATTGGGGATAACAACTCATTGATGGCCCACTAAACAATGTAACTCATTATGGACAATAAAAAATACTTTAAAATAAAAAAAATCCAAGGAGATGAATGTCATAAAGCCTACTTGGTATTCTCAAATCCGTTAAAAGCATCAAAAACAAAGAAAGTTGAGAAAATGTCCAAGCCAAGACGAAGGAAGCATAACAATACATGTAGCTTGTGTGCCACATGGAACTCTTGGATAGGAAAAGTGCCTTAGAGGAAATGTTTGAAATCTAATGGAGCTTGAAGTTTATTAACAATCATGTATCCACTGAGATTCATGCCTGTAAACCCAGCACCCAGGAGGATGAGGCGAGAATATTATCATTAATTCAAGGCCAGACTGGGCTATGTGCTGAGACCCCTGCTTGGGAAAAGCAAAAACTAATACAATATTATATTGGTTCATTAATTGTGACAAATGTACCTAACTTGTATAAGGTCTTAGTAGGGGAGAGGTTTTTTTTCTCATATATTTGTGTCATTGTAGTAAATTCTCATTCATTTCTGTCGACCACTAGCCTCCCTAGTGCCCCTTGTCCCATTCTGGCTGGTTCCCTTTCTTCCCCTAAATTATTCTCCTTCTGTGTTTTTTAAATTTATTTTTCCATACTTATTGTAAATAATTAGATGCATTGCATAAGCAAGTCTTATGGTGGTATCCCCATTTCCCTCTTCCCTGTTCCCACCTTGCTGGGGGCCTTCCTACATGGGTGGTCTTGCTGGGCCAGTCCATGGGATAGGAAGTTAGGGATTGTACCAAAGGTACTCTTCTGTGTTTTGGGTATAGCATGGTGGTGTGTGTATGCGTGTGTGTGTGTGTGTGTGTGTGTGTGTGATGTATGCACCTGTGTGTCCTATGTTCATGGTGCAGAAGTAAACATGATGTGCAAGGATTTCTGTGACATGCTGGCTTCGAGTCTTTCAGGTATATTCCCAAGAGTAATTTAGCTGGGTCCTATGTTAGTTCTATGTTTCTGAAGTCCTCCATGTTAATTTCCATAGTGGCTGCACAAGTTTACATCACCCACATCTAAGTTTATTTTTTAGAAAGCGAGTTGCGGCTTTTCTCTCATTTTCTTTGAATAGCACCGGTTTCTATAACAGCATATTCAGTGGTAAACATAAGCAGTCCCATCCATGACTTTGGTCATATAGACATTTTGAATATAATAAGGATGAATGCAAAGGCTACATTGGTTAATAAATCATGTGGGAAAGTCAGGTTTTAATCTAAAGAAAGCGTTCTTTCTCATCCTTCTCTCGTGCCAAATCATTTCCACCTACAATTTGCAAAGAGTCACATATACAAAATAGAAACTTTAAGAGTTCTATATGATCACAAGAATGGTTATCTTTATATGTTGGGATAGGGTGGACCTTCTTTACCCACAACACAAATTTAGGTGCATGAAAGTCTTAAAGAATTGACAGTGTGGTACATTGAATTAGTGATACAGGACACATGTTGAAACAATCTCCCAAAAGGAAGGCAAACTTAGAAATTTGTGAAGAATAAAATTAAAGCAAAGTGTACAAACCAATGATGACAGTTTGTTTCTAGAAGAACTACAAAAACAAACATAAAATATCCAGTTTGGTGGAAAACTTTTCTAAAATAAAGCTGCCTAAATAGAATTAATGTAAGATGAACTGACAAAAACTAGTTCCACACCCCAGGAAACAAAAAGGGCTGGGTTTGAATTCAGACCTGCTTCACCCAACCTGACTGGTCAAATTCTTAATGTGTTCATTTCCATTTCTACCTATATGTTCATTCGTGTCACTGACAGGAATTATTTCTTTATGCATTTGGAATCCTTCAATGACTTCCAGATCAGATAAGAGTCATGAGTGAAAATCCCAGTGAAATCCTAATAAAATGTGAGGTTTAGTTAACAGTAGCACATCAGTTATTAATCTCTCAGTTATGTCAATTATCATACACTTATGCAAGATGTCAACATTATGGGAAGTAGGGTAAAGGATTGGCTGGAATGAAATGTTTTTATGAATCTAAGACTTCTAGAACAGAGAGTTTATTAAAAATTATAGCCTTAAGTACATTATGCACGTGAGAATTTTATAATTTTGAACCAATTTTGGTTCAATTTTCATGTTTAAGACATCCCCTCCCCCCACTCCTCTTTCCCAGACTCTCACTTCTGACTGGTTTGCGTAGAGTTTACTGTTATCCTGGTTAGGAACCACCTATGAGGGATAATATGCAGCATTCGACTCTGTTCTTTTGAGAGTTTGCTTAGTAAGATCTGCTCAAAGTCAGACCATTCTTTCCTAAATTTCGATATGTCATTTTTCCGTTCAGCTGAGTAAAATTTCATCATGTAAATATTCCACAGTTTTGCTATCCATTCCTCCATGGATGGGCTTTTGGGTTGATTCCAATGCTTGGCTCTTATGAATTGAGCTGCTATAAATATAGTTGTACAAATGTTTCTGCATTGAGATGTGACATCTTGCAGGTAGATGCCTAGTAGAGGGATAGCTGGGTCCATTGGTAGCTCAATGTCCATTCTGTTCAGGAATCTCCACAGTGCTTTCCATAGCGGTTGAACAAGTTTGCTATCCTACCAGCAGTGACTGAGGGTTCCTTTTTCCCCACAGCCTCACCAGCAATGATTGTTGTTGGTTTTCTTCATGATTGACATTCTGACTGGAGTAAGGTAGTATCTCATTGTGGTTTTGATTTGTATTTCTCTGATGGTTAAGGATGCTGAGCACTTTCTTGGGTGACAAAAGACTATTTGTGTTTCCTCCTCTGTGAATTCTCTGTTGAGATCAGTGCCCCATTTTGTGAGTGGGCTGTTTGAGATTTTGTTATGTATTTTTTTGAGTTCTCTGTAAGATCTGGAAATTAGGCCTCTGTCTGAGTTATAGCTGGCAAAAATCATCTCCCAGTTTGATGGGGGTCTATTGGCTCTCTGAGTATGGTATGTTTGGCCACCATCTGGCAAGCGGGGCTGAGAATGGAAGGGGAGAGTGTCTAAGTCTGTGAAAAACAGATCAGTCTGGCAGCTCCTGGTCCCAGCCACAGAATCCTTCCTTCACTGAGCTGTTGACCAAAGTGACCAATGAGGTCCCCAATACAAGACAGATTCTGTCAAAGCTCTTGATTACCAACCCTAGACCTGAGGCAAGATCCTGCTGCTGAAGAACCACAGAAAGCCATCTATCAGCACCAAAGACTCTATGAGGTCCAGAATGGTAACCAGTCCCCAGATGGTAGTTAGCACAGAGCTGGAAGATACTGCATAAGCTGCCAGGGGAAACTGGTCAACAACAGTTGGAGTAAACAGACCACTGACATGAAACGCAGTCTGCCACCATGAGTAGGCTGAACACACTGCCTACTAGGAGAGAACAGAGAACCATGAAACAAGCACTTGTGCAATGGAGGAGCCAAAGCCTGGGGCAGGGGGAAATCAACAGCTGTTAATTAGGCCAAGAAATCCACTCAGTGAAGGGGAGTCCTTGACTGGAACTTAGATTTCAGGGTAAATTACATTGGGAACCAAAATCTCGGAACCCCAAAGAGAAATTCACTTTTCAAGTGATTTACAAAAAGCTACCAACAATAGAATCTAGCCAAATCAGGAAAGTGTATCTCAATTAACCTATACTGATCTCACTCTCCAATGGGGATTCTGTTTGTATTTCTCAGAAGGCTCAGAGAGAGATATGGCTCTTCCAACCCTACCATTGAGCCACAGGCCGAAAGCTGTCTTCCTGGCAAGAGATGAGCCACCCCAGACCTACCATGGAGAATCCACATGGAAACCCGCAGGCAGTGATGGGATAAGCAAGAGACCACAGCCAATCAGTCAATCCAGGATGAACCAGCGAAACAGACACCAACTATTTTAAACACAACATCAAGCAGAAGTACAGAGGCCACTAAAGCCTCAACAATAAAGCAGCCTTAATACTCACCCACCATGACTCAGAGAACTGAGCCGAAGAGGGGGCAGAAAGATTGTAAGAGCCATGATGGGGGAGAATATCCAGAGACATTGCCAACCTCAGTAATAACAAGCAAAAGGGGTGGAACCAGGTTGACTCCTAGGCTATCCATAACCCCCTACCCCATGGACTGATCCAGACTGCCCACAGAGGAGAATATCCAACTGACTGGGTACAGGGAAGAGGGAAATAGGGGAATTGGAGACATCATCACATTATTCCCTTATTAAGTGTATCTAATTATGGGTAATAAAAAATTAAATTAAAAAAATATTGCCTTGAGTATATTTCCAAATGTTTAGGCACACTTATCTATCTATCTGTGACTTTCTTCCTATTTATTTTCTGTGTTTGTGAGGTGTTTGTGGGTGCATGCATGCCTCAGCATGTGCACAGAAATCAGAGGACAACTTTTGGGTCAGTTCTAACCTTCCACCTCACTTTGTGTCTTTGGTTGTTGTTTTTAGCTACATTCATGAGTTTCTGGAAATTTCTACTACATTTGCATCCCTTCTTGCCACAGGCATGCCGAGATTACATAGCTTTTGGGTTTTATGTAGGGTCCAGATATCTGAACTCAGGCATTGAGAGTTAAGCTGCAAGCACTTTATCAACTGAGCCATCTCCCTAGCGTACTTCTCTTTTAAGTAAAGGGGTGTATTGTCCAAAGCCAGGTTTTAAAAAGGGATACAATTTGCAATGAAAATTCTGATGATAACAGGTTTGTTAATGGTTGCTAAAATCAAATACTGCCTCAATTGATTTACCTTGTCTTTCACCAAGACTTCTTATAGAATTTCTTTCATTTAATTTTCCTTTTCATGTGAATGAAAAGAAACGTGTAAAGAGTAGTTTTCAGCAACATAACAAATGATGAATGGCTTTTGACTTCTACAATAGATGTCATAGAAATTGTGTAACAAATAAAGAAAACTTGTAATAACAAGTAAGATCCATGGAATGCCATATGGCATATTCGATTTTATAGTTACTTTCAGATACTAACAGAATTAGGATTTCAAAAATAAATGGGCAGAGGTAGTTGATAGAGTGCCTGTCTAGCACGCATGAAGCCCTGGGTTAGAAATCCCAGCACAGCATAAACCAGTCATGGAAGAACATGATTGTAGTCTCAGCTTTTGGGAGGTGCAGACAGATGGATCAGAAGTTCAGTGTGATCCACAGCTAAAAAGCAAGTCTGATACCAGCAAAAAGAGTAGCCAAGACCCTGTGTAACTAAATAAATAAATCCAAGAATAACCAAAAACAGGAAGGAATTCTAATATACTAAACTATATCATTAAATGGAAAGCACAAAAGAATTTGATGATGTAGGAACAAAGAAAAACCAAGAGAGAAAAATTCAAGGAAATTAACACAAACCAGTGGTCATAGCACTCCCCAGGTGCTGCAATGTTAATGATGGAGAGATGGTTAGGACGAAGAATAGTATTAATCCAGGCTTGCTACTGCCTTGATCCAGCGCTCCCATCACAGAGAGAGAAAACCACTGGCCCACAAGTACCTTGGCTGCCTCCCCAATACCCCCTTCTTACTTATTTTCTCCTCTTTTGCAGTCCCCAGCTCTCCTTTCTCCACACAGCTCCTCAGACATTCTAGGCTTCAGGATGTGCTGAGTTATGTGCTCAGAACACTGTTTCTCCAGCTAGCCTCAAACTTGGGATCCTCCTTTATCTATCAGCCAAGTGCTAGGATTACAGTAGGTGCTATCATGCCTGGTTTATGTGGTGCTGGGGATGGAAGCCAGTACTTCATGCATTCTAGGTGAGCACTCTACCAACGGATATACACCCCCAGATACTAGCTTACATTTTACATGGTTGAATGTCTGTCTCTTTAACCAACTGAATGTATGTCTCAGATTTTTGCCCATTATTTCCCCCAGTGTCAGACACTCAATATCTGTCAAATAAGTTTACCAAAGAGGTGTCTTTTCAGCACCATCATTATAAATAGAATACTCACTAGTAACTTTTACATGACTAGTCTTTTGAAATAGCTTGTTATCTATTCCTGTATTTTCAGAATATTTTCTACACTCTCCACCTTGTTTTCAGAATGGCTTTGGATTTGTAAATGAGGACACAGTTGACTGAGATCATTTCAACTCAGGCAAAATGTCACAGAAAAAAATAAAGGAAAGAAATTTTCTTCTTCCAAGACCTGTTGAAAAGCTAGATGGGCAAATGTTCCTTTATATGAGCTCCTAAGCTGATAGACTCATAAAATTCAAGACAATTCATTTTCAAAAAAACAAAACTGGGTAAAAATGCAAATCAAAACAACAATGAGATTCCACCTAACTCCAGTTATAATGGCAATCATTAAAAAGTTCACCAACAATAGTTGCTGGCGAGGATGTGGGGAAAAAGGAACCCTCATTCACTGCTGGTGGGAATGCAAACTTGTATACCCAGTATGGAAAGCAGTGTTGAGGCTCCTGAACAGGATGGATGTAGAGCTACCAGCAAACCCAGCTATCCCTCTACTGGGCATCTACTCCAAAGTTTCCTTGTTAAAACATTTGCTCAATCATTTTATAGCAGCTCAATTCATGATAGCAAAGAATTGGAGTCAATCCAAATGCCCATCACTGAATGAATGGATATCAAATTTGTTGTACATATACACTATGGAATTCTATACAGCTTAAAGTAAAAAAGACATAATAAAATTTAAAGAAAAATGGATGGACTTGGAGCAGATCCATTTTTAGTGACCTCACACAAGAACAGAGAGCCAAGAGCCACATATTCTCTTTCATATGTGGTTCCTAACCATGCTAAACCATAACATTACCAATGGACCCAGCTATCCCTCTACTAGGCATCTACCCGCAAGACGCCACATCTCGATGCAGAAAATTTTGTACAACTATATTTATAGCAGCTCAATTCATAATAGCCAAGAATTGGAATCAACCCAAATGCCCATCCATGGAGGAATGGACAGCGAAACTGTGGTATATTTATA
>PVHP010032925.1:0-19981 GCA_004024765.1 Zapus hudsonius | reverse complement strand
ATATTCATTACCCAGTGCCTGGTTCAGAGCTGAGCACTGAAACATGGTGCTTAAGAATATCATCTCATGGGAATAAGGCTGTAGCTCATAGGTTGTAGAAGTTCATTGAAGAAAGAGGCAGTAGAAATCCATATGCCTTGTGCAAAAAAGAAGCTGTTAACTTAGTGGTTTAGAATTCATGCTGGGCTATGTTTTGAATCCTTCTCAGCTCATGGCAATTTGGGAAAGTTGTGGGGGACATTGGGAGAAGGGTCTATGAGGGAGAAAGTGTGCCATTGGGAGGGAGGACTTGAGGTTTATTAGGCCAGTCTACTGGATGATCATAGCTAGCTGTCTCTGACAACCTTTGTTTTCTACTGACCTGCAGATGTGATTCAGGTCTCCTAATCAGACTTGTCATGCTCTCTGTACCATGATGAAGCTTCCACTCAAAACTTTTAAACTGTTTTTAACATTTTTTCTGTATAACTAGGGAAAAAAACTTTAAGTTCTATTATATCAACATAAACTATGAAATATAATTCACTGAAAGGATTACTAGATAATTGTGAATTTTCTAGCATGTTTAGTAAAATTTATTTATAATTAGTTTTATAAAATTAATAAAATCTGAGTAAAATTTTATTCTAATGATGCAGTTCTTTCTCTTTTTTTTTGTTATGCCACAAAACAATCCCTAGAACTAGACAGATTTATTTTTCAAATGGTTCCCAGCAGATTCTGTGTACCAAATTGATGGTAGTAAACAGATTTAATATCCACTTGTGGTATTTTTAAGCTTTGCCTTTTTTTTCATTTTTAAACGTTTTTGTTGGCTTAAAATTATATATATTAACACACAATATGCTCAGTATCATAGGTTATTAGATAAAGCCATTGAATCCATGATGACATTCCCTTTTATGCATTAGTTATTCTCCCCCCCATGACTCTTAAATTCTTTCTGCCCCCTCTTCCGCAAATTTCCCTGAGTCATAGTGGGTGAATTCAAATTTTCCATAGTTATTAGGTTTGTAAAAGTCTCTAAATTTGTGTTTTGGACAATTTTGGGCACCCTTGGTGCCTCTCTCCATTGTCCTTCCGTAGGTTATCTGCCTTGCTGTGGGAATAGATGTTTTGTTCATCATCTCACTTCCTTAGAGACTGTGTTTGGGCTCTACATGGATCATCTTGTGCTTGGGTGTCCCCCGTCACATCAGGTCCCTTTGGTGGAGTTCTGTTGTTCCCTGTTCTCGTTGCCTTTTTAAAGATACAAACAGAGACTCCACCCGAGAGTGAGATTATTATTCATCAATTGAGATAAATATTGCTAGGTTGGTGAGCGTTTGGAGGGTGTAGCCTTTCTGAGGACCTATGGTTAGTGACGACTTCCCAACATAAATGGGGTTCTTGGTCCCCCTTCAAGGTTGCCTTGGGTCCCCTTACCAGTCAGGAGTTCCCTGCCTTTGAGCGGATCTCATAGACAATTAGCCAGCTGTTGACTACCCACCTAGGTTGGGCGTCACTATTGCACAGATGGGTACTTCTTGACTTGCTTGTCTATGCCATATAGCAGTTGTTCTGCACTCTCAGGCCATTGGTCGGTGTAACTTGAAGATGGCTCCTGCCCTCTCAGAATATCAATAGACCACCATCAGGTTGGGAGTTAATCTTTGCCAGCTACAATACAGATAGAGGTCTAATATCTAGAACTTACAAAGAACTCAATAAATTAAATAATAAAATTTCAAACAGCCCTCTCACAAAATGGGCCTCTGAGCTCAACAGGGAATTCTCTGAGGAAGAATTACAAATGGCCAATTCTCATTTAAGAAAATGTTCATCGTCATTGATAATCAGGAAAATGCAAATCAAAACAACAATGAGATTCCACCTCACTCCAGTAAGACTGGCAATTATTAAAAAATCTACCCACACAGGTGTTGGCGAGGATGTGGGGAAAAAGGAACCCTCCTTCATTGCAGGTGGGAATGCAAACTGGTGCAACCACTATGGAAAGCAGTGTGGAGGTTTCTGAACAGGATGGATATAGAACTACCAGTTGACCCAGCAGTTCTTTCTTAAAAAACTTATTTATTCATTTATTTATTTGTTGGGGGAATAAGGAAGAAGACAGAGAAAGTAAGTGCAGGCATGCCAGGCTTCCTGCCTCTTCAAATGAACTACAGATGCATGAACCACTTTGTGCATATGCCTTTATGTGGGTACTATGGAAATTAACTTGGGCCTGTCAGGCTTTGCAAGCACTTTTAACAGCTGAGCCATCTCTCCAGCCCACAATTCAGTTCTTTATAAAAACTGCATTCTCTTCCTAGGCTAATATACCTAACATACAATTCCCAGAAAGATCAAAAGATCATGCACAAGAAGGTACTATCTGCCATTTATCATGATATATTTTTAAATTCCTGATCTGTGAATGCTTAAAATCAAAATAGCATGCTATTCAAAGCATTAAGATTTGCACACTGGATTGTAGACAAATTCAAATCTGAATATAGCCTTAGTCTTCTACAAAAATAAGTAAATTTCATTGAATATTATTTAATGTAAAATATATAATACTACATAATCTTTAGTCTCTGAAATAAGTATGATCCTCCAAATTGTTCCCATTTTATAGACAGTTGATGCAGAAAGAAACCTAAATAGTGTATTCATATTCAAGTATTCGAATACTTCATCCTGAAGTATTTATAGGGATCTATTCCATGCCAACCATGTTCTGTACTCAAAGCAATATTTCTTACATGTTAGCTGTGGTGTGGTGTGAAAGACAGTAAAGTGTGTTGCATATGAAAATGACATAGAGTGTCATGGGAAGGAAAATAGAATTAGGAAGAGGGGTAGAGTGTCACTAACACAATGACATTGCAGTCGAGAGTTAAAGAAGGTGGGGGAGTACCGTGTGTGTCTGAGGAGGAACACATGGTAAATTAAGTACCTGGGCATTCTCACAGGAGGGAGGGTCTACTGTGAATGGAATGGAAATCTTCACTGTCATTCCAGTGAGGTAATGGGTTAGAGTTGGAAAGTGGTATGCATACAAAGCTTTAGCTTCTTAAAGCACTGTACTTCACAGCATTCATTATACCCAACTACCCTTCCTTGCTTTGTGTCTCCTGCACTGGTAAATAAGATCAGCAAGTTACAGCCAACTGGAACGTGCTGAGATGGAAAACCTCTCTCCAGTCCTTTGGAAGTCAGATAAGGCAGGTTAAAGACAGCATCAAAGGATGCGTGAAAACACTCAATGGTCTATAAATATGGAAATATATGGTAGATACTTTCCAGTTCCATACAAAAAAGTGCTTAGAAATTACCACTCCAATCTAACATGGAAGAATCTGAATGGACTGAAAATTCTACAATTCCTCTGGGATCTATAAGAGAAGGGAGGTCACAGGGATGCTCAGTATTAGAGGGACATGCACAGGAATGAAGTGAATCCTGGCTTGCTGAGGCAGACTCGCTGGCACAAATGCCATTGGGAATGAGGACCAAGATATAAGCCGAAGCTATAACTGATGAGTGCTGGCGGGTCTCTGCTGACAAGTAATAGTTGAAAACTCAGAGGGAGCCAGGTCCGAGGGGTTCCACACTATGTTATGAAATTTGCCTCCAAAAATTCGACCAGATACTAAAAATAGATGTTACAGAAAATCACTCCCTTCTTTCAGCAGGGGACCAATAAATAAATAAATTGATTGATTAATAAAATAAAATAAAATAATTTTTTAAAAAAGAAAAATGAAAGAAAAATAAAAAAGAAGAAACAGAAAGAAGCAAAAGAAAGAAAGAAAGAAGAAAGAAAGAAAGAAAGAAAGAAAGAAAGATAAGAAAGAAAGGAAGGAAGGAAGGAAGGAAGGAAGGAAGGAAGGAAGGAAGGAAGGAAGGAAGGAAGGAAGGAAGGAAGGAGACATGTTGAAATATTCCAGAGCACTCAATCCTTGCTATGGGAAAAACCAGTTGATGAGATGCTAACTTGTGGAGTTCGACGGGAGGATAAGAAAAATCTCATTGTAGTCAGCCCTACCCATCCACATGGGAGAAGGGGAATCATGTGGTGCCCTACCCTTGTCATCATCCTATCCCACCCAAGGAGAGGGGCAATGATAAGTGCCTATGGAGTTCATGCTTCAAAGATCTACAGCCATTAAAAGACTGAGACCTAGTTACAGAACTAGAATTCATGTCTCCTCCCAGACACCTCACCAGCATATTACAAAGGACCTTTCTACAGTGGCTCCTTTCATCTGGTACATTATGTCTGATTTTTGAGGAAATCAACAGGGTATACAAAAGGCAAACATAATGAAAGAATCACAGACACTACAAAGAGACAGAGTAAGGCCCAGAATTAGACATGGAGGGTTGTGGAAATTAGACTGGAATTTAAAACAACTATGATTCATATGCTAAGGGTACAAATGAATAAATGGCATATAAAAACTGATGGGAAATATAAGCACACACACACAAAGGAGAGAGAGAAAGAGAGAGAGAGAGAAAGAGAGAGAGAGAGAGAGAGAGAGACCTTAAAAATAACCAAAAAGAAATACTACAGATTAAAATAAAAGCAAAATGAGCACTAATGAAGAGTGCCTTTCTGTGTATCAGTACAAACTCTGAAAGCAGAAAAACAAAGAGAACAAACATTATAAAACAAGAACTGAATATCCAAGGGCTGTGGGCTACATACAGACAACATAATGCATCTGATGGGCTAACACGAAAAAAATAGTGAAAGGAATGGAATAATTATGTTAAACAATAATGACTGAGAATTTCAGCAAATTGATGTCAGACACCAAACCATGAATTCAGCAATCTGAGAATATGATGCAGAATAAATAACCCTCTAAACTAACCCTACACATACAATTTTTTTAGTATAAAAAGCAAAGATAAAAAATCTGATAAAAGAGCCGGGCGTGGTGGTGCACGCCTTTAATCCCAGCACTTGGGAGGCAGAGGTAGGAAGACCACCGTGAGTTCAAGGCCACCCTGAGACTACATAGTGAATTCCAGGTCTGCCTGGACTAGAGTGAGACCCTACCTCGAAAAAAACAAAAAAAAAAAAAATCTGATAAAAATCTTACCTCTATGGGAGCAAAGTTAAAAGATATATCTGACTTCTCAAAAATGTAGGCAGGAAAAGGGAGGAGTAAAACATTTAAAGTTCTTAGAGAAAGTCCCAACTGAGCGGTCAGTTAATCTCTTCTTCTTGTGGTAGTTTTTGTTTTGTTCTGTTTGTTGTTTGTTTTTTTGAATCAGGATTTCATGTAACCCAGGCTGAGTTCAAACTTGCTTTGTAGCCAAGGATCACCATGAACCTCTGACACTCCTGTGTCTACCTTCCGAGTGCTGAGATTACAGGTGTGTGCCAACACATTCATTTTATGTGATGCTTGGGATTGAATTTGGCACTTAAGTGCACACCAGGCCAGAACTCTACAAATAAAGCTACAAGTCTAGATTCTGTTTTGCCTTTTAACGTAAAATTTCTCCGTCATGCATGAAATAGGAATTATGGGTCTTGTGTTATTCTGGAGATGATAGAATGCATGGAAAATATGACATGCAGAACTCATATAAGTACTGCATATATTAATCCTTGCTACGTCACAAAACACCCCATGTTAAGGACCAAAGCAAGAATTCATTTCATTCACAATCATGCCTGTTAGCAGTTTGCTTAGCTGGACTAAGCCATGTGGTACTTCTGGTCTCGGCTGGTCTCACTCCAGTGCAGTCAAGGTCTAAGCAATGACTGGTTGGTGCATGTAGTCATCCTTCAGCATGTTGGACAAGCTTACCTGCAAGGCAAAGGGGAGTTTCAAGACAGTAAGTGGTTGAGGCTGGGATGCCTTCCCAGCACATCATCTTTTGCTCCATGTTCTAATGATTAATGCCCATCAGATAGCTGGAGAGGTGGCTCAGCAGTTTAGGTGCTTGCTTGCAAAGCTTTATGACCTGGGTTCAATGCTCTGGTACCCACATAAAGCCAGATGTAGTCCAAAGTGGTCCATGCATCTGGCGTTTGTTTCCAGTGGCTGGAGGCCATGGTGCACCCATTCTTTCTCTCTCCTCTCTCTCACTCTCACTCCTGGGCTGCTTGAGGCAGCTCAGCGGCTGAGCCTAGTCAAGCCAACCCACAGGCAAGAGTTCACTCTGACTTGAGATTTGATGCTGGTTCTTTTGGATTTTTATAATTATTAAATCCATGTCTGAGTGGTCAAAAAAAAATAGGCCACTCACATGAGATATTTCAGGAGTGGACAAGAATGATACTGCTAGAATGTTCTTGTGTGGTAGAATTTCCCAGAGATTCTTGTAAAACTTTATGAAAAATTAACTGTAAATTAATGAATAAGCCTTGGAACTACATTTTGAAACCATGGAATTTCAATTCTCAGCCAAGTTTGAGAAGCAGCCGACTAGAGAATATGTGAAAGGTAATTGGATTTGGGTGTGAAAGAGAGATAAAGAAATATCTTGCTATGTTTTCACCTGTGTGAAGGGTGGAGCAAAAACACATTTCATGTGGAGAAAGAAGCATATTTCAAAAGTGAAAATTAACGTGTGGTTTTGGACAAGTTAAATGTAGGTGCTGGAAGGCAGTTGGCTGGGTATGCGGTTCTTTTACGGAGATAAAGAGGCAGGTGGGAAGTGTAGTCTTCATGAATTACCTGCTTGTAGGTGTTTGGGGAATTATTCTGATCTGATGACTAAAAACTAAAGCAAGACAAAAAGATTATCATAAGTAATACACAGGGGTGCCCACATGTCAGAGATGGGCCAAAGTAGGAGAAGGTGCACAGAGAACAGGAAAGGGTAATGAGCCACTCAGAGGTGGAGGGGTTTAGCAAGTTAGAACCAGTCAGCATGGTGCAGTGTTCAGTGATGAAGAGAGTTAGAGAGAAGCGCCAGGCTGGAAAGCATCCTTTCTCTTTGGTGATGATAGTGTTAACTGTGGTATGGTTATGGTGAGATTTTAGGCACAGTGGAGACCACATATACATATGAATGAATTAGTGATCAAAATGGAAGGAAAAACAATGATTATTGACACTCCTGTTGTCGTAGTCAGCCACACGCCGCTGGGATGAATCTTCAAACCAGGCACAATTTGGGGGAGGAAAGTATTTATTGAAACTACAGATTAAAGGGAAGCTCACAGGTTCGAGCAGAGAGAAAAAACCCATCACCTACACCCCCCCACACACACACACACAACAGGGAACAGGCAGGGGGGCCAAGTAGAGAATTTCTTCCCCTTTATATAGCCTTAGGGTGGGGTCTTGTGACCCTATCCCAGACTTAATGGCTTCCTGAGTCTCTGGAATTTCCTTCTTGCACTGCCCACACAGGAAAGGATGTTTACTTCTAGCTTCTTTGAGCTTCCTTACATCTTACCCCCCTACTGAGAGGCTGCCTTCCTGTAAACATCCTCAGAGACCCACCCAAGATAACTTGAAAGGTCAAGTTGACATCAAAACTTAACCAGCACACCTGTAATGCCCCAACATAGTGGCTTTTTCCCTTGATGTCTTGGTACAAAATTTCTCTGTCTTTATGAAAATTATGTGTATAAATATTCAACTTTATTTTCCTGAAACAGAGTCTCACTATGTTGTTCTGGGTAGCCTGGAATTCACAACAAATCTCCTGCCTCAGCCTATGGAATACTGGGATTACAGGCATTTAACAACAACCCTTGCTTATTTAATTTTAAATATGACTTCTCAGTATTAAAAAGAGCTGTAGGGCTGGAGAGATGGCTAAGTGGTTAAGGCACTTGCCTCCAGTGCCTAAGGCCCCGGGTTCAATTCCCCAGGACCCACATAAGCCAGACCCACAAGATGGTGCCCCTGGTTCTCGTTCTCTCTCTCTCTCTCTCTCTCTCTCTCTCTCTCTCTCTCTCTCTCTCTCTCATCTCTCTACTTAAAAAATGAATAAATAAAATATTTTTTTAAAAAAAGAGCTGTATACACAGGCCATTTGTAGACTCCAAGATAAAGCAGTAAAACAAAGACTTTTAAGGTAATTTTATAGAGAACCTATAAAGATATTATTCTCATTTATGGTAATCAAACAAAAATGACCAATTAGGGTCATTAAGGCCATTAAACAAAAAACAAAAATGAACAAATAAAATGTGAGTTTTAAATATCCTCCATATAATGTGTACCTTTAATTTGACATTTGCTATTATTTGAACTAAGGCATAAAGTACATTTAAAATTTGAATGTGTACATTAATTAATATTTAATAAACCTATTTTCTTAGTTTAAACATCTTTGGAAATCATATGTCCCATGCTGATTTCTATTACCAATGTAATCCCAGTGGTGTGAAGAATGATTTTGTCATATTGCTTGACAGAACCTAACTCTGCTACTTGTAATTTACAATTGTTCACCTTTGTCACTTTGCAGTTTTTCCCTACTAAAATATTTAGTCTGTCTTGAAGCTGAATTGTTGACTGGATTTCCAATGCAGTTCACAGCAGTCACTGAACACCTAAGCACTGTTGGTACTGTGTGTTAAACCCTAGTCTTTAAGTCAATGGGAATTTCACAAGACAACCTACTTGTAACCAATTCGAAGGTTTATGTAGTTCTCCATATTCATTTCTACTACATAAACTTCAATTTAGGAAATCTAATAAAATCATTGTACTTGTCCAATGAAGAAATGGAATTATTAAACTGAAAGTAATTGACCATTAATTTTAATTTTTCATTTAATAAACTTTAAAGGATAACAACAGAAACAATTTAACACTCGTTTTTTGGAAAGTAATATTTGTCTCTGTGAGAAAAATTATACAAAATGTTATCTATATATTGATATATTTGACATTTCATTATTGCTTAAATGTCTAATATTTCATGAAAATTAGATGTTTACACAGAGTGTGCATTTGTTAAGTTATATTGATTACATGTAAAATGCCTAGTTACGATCCCACTAGTGAAAGCACCAATTCTCTACTAGATACATGAGCTGAGAATTTATTAAGCAGTTAGGGATCAAGGTATAAATTACAGAGACTTTAATATGTAGTAGCATTTAAAATAAACTAGCTAGATGAAACCACAGGGTTTATGGAGATGGCTCAGTAGTTAAAGGCACTTGCCTGCAGGGCCTATGGGCCTGGGTTCGATTCTCTGGAACCCATGTAAAGCCAGAGGCACAAAGTGATGCATGTGTCTAGAGTCCATTTACAGTGGGAAGAGGCCCTGGTATGTCCATGCTCTCTCTCTCTTTCTCTCCCTCCCTCTCTCTAATATATTAATAAAAATTCTTACAAAAGAATGCAATCACCACTGACCTGGAATCACAAGGGAATGAGGTTTTATGCCAGAAGGAATTTCTCCCAAAAGTAAGCAGAAAACCAATGGATGAATCACTCTGAGAGTTTATGGAAGGAGCAGAGAAGTGATCAAGCTCATGTATCTAATACACAGTTGGTGCTTTCACTAGTGGGCTACTAACTGGGCATTTTAAGGTAATGTACTGGGTTAAAATAGAACTTGTGTGGTGGCGCACGCCTTTAATCCCAGCACTCGGGAGGCAGAGATAGGAGAATCGCTGTGAGTTTGAGGCCAGCCTGAGATTCCAGGTCAGCCTGAGCTAGAGTGAGACCCTACCTCAAAAAACCAGAACAAAAAAAAAAAAAATAGAACTTGTCTACATTCCCCACACATTTCACCACCAGACTTTGTTCCATCTGCATATATTGTTTGCAACATCAAATTCATGTTTGAGGTAATAGTCTAGGGGTTATCCTTAATGTCACTCTTTTTCTCAGTTCCCCTGAATCTAACTCACTAATGCTCCAGGATGTAGCTCACAACTGTCCACTTCTTTATCTCTGAAGATCATGCAGTCCACATTATCTTACTTACTCGACTAAGTTTCAGCCTGTATTCCCTTTATTATATTCCCTAGGGATGACAGTAACATATTTGGAAATCATTTTATCACATCCCTTTAAACTTTTCAGTGGCTTCCCATTACCACTACAATAGAAGCCAAACTCCTATAGGGATCAAATGTTTTAGAGATAAGGTCATTGGCTATTTCTCTCATTTTCTTGCATACCATTCTTGCCCTGTTGTGAAATTGACGCTGCACAAGAGGACTTCTCTTTTTTGGAACATACCAAGCTCTCCTCCAACCCAGTCTTTGCCATGCACTGACCACTACGAGGAAGGGCAGCCTTTAGTCATGGTTCTCTTCTTCAACATGTGACACCTTCTTATCTCTCAATTCTCAACACAGCCAGCTTTCTAATGAACCATCCATCCAATATGGCTTTGAACCCTGGCCATTCTCTGCCAGATTTCTCTTACCTTCATTACCCTAATCTTGATCTAGGAGTGCATTTTCTTGCTTGCTATTACTGTTTTAGGAACAGCTTCTGAGTTAGAATGATTATTAGCACATAGTAGGTGCTCATGAATTCTTTGTTGAATGTTGAATGAAGACTTGAAGTCAATGAATTATACTCCTGATTTCTGTGTATCACTGAGTGCCTCCCTAGTAAGAGCTCAATTTATTTATTTTTAATTTAGTTATTATTTGTAAGGAGAGAGAGAATATGGGTGTGCCAGGGCCTCTAGCCTCTGCCAATGAATTCCAGATGCATGTGTCACCTTGTGGATCTGGTTTTATGGGGGTACTGGGGAATCAAACTTAGGTGATTAGGCTCTGTAGGCAAGTGCCTTAACTGCAGAGCCATCTTCCCAGCCCTTGATTTTTTTGTTTAACTGACATTGCTAGATCCTTTCATCAGACCTTATATCAAGATGCTGGGTGGGAGGCAAAGTCAAATATTATCTAGTATTTGGATTTGGATTTTTGGACCAATCATCTCATTCTATAATGTTATAAAATATGACCCAAAAATGAAATGAGGTGCTTGAAATGATTGACATACATTAAGTGAAATATTGATATAGAGGCATATTGATATAAAGCAAAGTAATATTGATATATTAATTTGATTAAAGAATGTATTTTAAGGAGTATTCATTTCTAGTAACATAGCATGATATTTCCCCATATATAATATCCATCAATTTTCTTTTTTCATAGTTAGGAAAGTAATCTGTCTTCTTTTACTTGATTAAAAACTGAGTGCAGATAAACACTAAATGACTTTCTAATCATCAAAGAAAGATTAAATTATGACCAGTATCCTGTTAGTGTTAATAATTTTTAGCTTAACACTATGAAAAATCAGAGTATGTTTGAATGAAAAGGAAAAAAATTTTTCAGTCATGTGGATTCTTCTGAAGTAGAATGCCATCCTTTAGCTTTAGATATCCTTGATTTAATTCTTAGACTAATTATCATGCTTTAGGAAACTGAGCTCAGGACTTTACTCATGCTAGAGTAGCTCTCTGCTATTAACCTATATCTTCAGACTTAATTATCGTGTTTATAAATAATTTATGAAGTTATGTTTCCCTTTAAATTTGTCTGATTGTGAAGAATTTCTCTAGAAGTGATTTTGAAAGTGATAACGTTTGTTTTACATACTGTAATTGTTGAAAGCAGAAGTGACAAAAGTCAGAATATGTCACTTTAGTTGAAACGTAATATTTGTAAGTGGTCATGAACAGACTCATTCATGTTGAGTTAAACCATGGATCTCCCTCCAGTTTTCCACTTTCTTCTGTCCACCACCCCTCACCTCATTCCCATGGTAGCTAGCCAGCACTGGGCAGAATTAGGGAAGTGATAGAGTGAGGAGGCAGTAGTCATTAACAGCTCCAAGCACACTTCATTCTAGTTTAGGAACCAAAACACAGAAGAGCTTTTACTTTGGTGGTAGGATTTTGACCATTGCAGTAGAAGCTACTGGTGATCTTCATTAGCACAACCTGGGGTTCTTTCCCATATTTGGGGAAAAGAAGGTAAAACTCATATTAAAAAGACCAGGAAAGGACACCTGGGTAGTGTGTGACATCCTAGAACACCATCACAACCTGTCTGCAGAACAGAACGGGCGTCTCTCTGACCCAATCAGTGCACTGTGTCCCCAGAGAGTGTCTTCCTCAAATCATCTCCAGCGCTGCATCCACAGGTGTTTGATAACACTGATGCTCTTGGTATCCAGGACGATACTCTGGCCGATGTTTATTTGTCTTCATCAGATCCAATTGTAGCTTCTCATGATTCTTAGCCCTATAGGGCAGAAGATGATTTTAACCAACGCTGTCACAATCAATACAAATTTGAAGCAAGTACAGCTTTAGCAGGATTAAAAATGGCATTTTGAGAAGAGAAACCATGCTAGCTCATAGTGGAGAGCATATATCATATTGTGCTGTCAGTGACAGAAACATTGTAGCCCGGACAGTAGACTTCTCTGGTCAGTCCACCTGCCTAGCTGGATTCCTCCAGCCATAGCTAACTCCTCGCTGCTCTCCATGGCCTGAGAGGCACTGAGTAGCAGACAAGCATGCTTTCAGGTGACTGCCAAGTTCATGTAGCCACTTCATAATTGAGTTGCAATGTAAGATAGGTAGTTTCTGTAGTTTCGGTCAAATTTTTGTAGTTTGTTTTCAAATCCTGCTTTGGTTTGCCTAAAACTTCAAGTCGATTGCTTGCTAGTTTCAGCACAGCAGAAATAGACGCAGTGACTTTCAGCTCTTTCTGCCTCTGTATCTTTGTTTCTGGCTCTGTCTGCCTTTGAGCAACACACCCCACAGCTCGCTCGGTCTATCATCCGTAATTCCTTAGATTAGCAGGCTTTCTGATTGTGGCTTATTTCTCCTCTGCTCTGAGGACACTGAAGAATAGGACTGTCACCTGATTCCAGACTTCATGAATGATTTTTCTTTCAAATGGAATAGTAATGGCTGCCTCCTCTTCCTTCTCCTCTCTCTCCTCCTCCTCTCTGCTTCCCATTAATTCTCTGGCTCCCCCTCCTCTTCCTAGTCCTTCCTCCTTCTACTTCATCTTCATCTTCCTCCCTGTCCTTCCTTCCCTACTCCATCTACTCTTTCGTTCTCACCCATTGGGTTCTTCTCCCTCCTCTTCCTCGCTGCCAAGGACAGCCACCCGAGAGTGTATTAGTTCTAGTCTTGGAGGGCAATATGGTCCTTGTACTTTTCTAGAGAAAAGCAGGGCAGGCATCCCTGAACAATTAAGCCACTGAGGAAGGACAGGAAGAGCGTCAATTACTGAAATAACACAGTCTACACTGTGACCCCTTGCTGCTTGCTAATGAAATTTGGAATGTGCCTTTTCACTTTTTTTGGCCCTTAGAGAAAAGACCATGGAATAAACATTCCATGGAATAAACATCTTTTTTCTCCTTTATTCACAAAAGCTGCAGTCTTATGGAAACCAATGAAAAAGAGGCATGCTGGATGCTCCCCCTTTCCTAACCATCCAGAAATGTCTGCTCTTGGTTGACTTTGGGGTGTCTCCTGTCCTCTGTATGCTGTCATTCCTCCTTTCTCTGAGAGTTCCTGTCATTCAGATCACACTTCAGAGCTCTTGATTTTTCTGTAAGTGCTTTCCCAAGTTGAGTAATACTGTAGATGTATTTGAAATCTTATTTGTTTATATTTTTCTGTTTTTGTACAGTGTATAATGAATGTTGATCTTATTTCCCCAAATGATCCTCTCATCCCCTACATTTTCCATTGATGCTCATGTTTTTCTCCATTAACCCCCATCTCACTTTCATGCCTGTTCTTAATGTATTAAGTTAATTTCGTGTTGCTTATGGTGGAATGGGCACATTATTAGTGCCTCTATCACTATGAACCTGACTCCCCTCCCAGCAGCCATTAGCTGCCGTTGTTACTCCTGGAAGTATGAGGTCTCATGTATCCTTTCCCCATTGATGGTAAAGTACTGACAGGCTCCATCTGGTTTTGGTTTTTGTAATGTTTCATTTATTTATATTCACAAAAAGAAAAGGAGAAACAGAGATGGATGAAGAGAGACAGAGAGAATGGGCACGCCAGGGCCTCCTGCCACTCCAAATGAACGCCAGACACAGGCACCACCTTGTGTATCTGCTTTACATTGGGCACTGGGAAATCAAACCAAGGCCATCAGGCTTTGTAAGCAAGTGCCTTTAACCACTGAGCCGTCTCTCCTGCCTCGGCAGGCTCAATCATGTGCAGGAAACCACAGCTGCTGTGAATTCATGAGTGTTACAGCCATGTTGTACCCAGAAGACACTATTTCCATCCCCAGGACTTATTTTTCCTTCTACTTCCTGTGATAATTTTAAAGTAGTTCTCGGCACATTTGTTATTTTTTCCCTTCCCTAACCTGACACACTCATTTCTGTTTAATCTTTTTTTTTCCTGGTTTTTCGATGTAGGGTCTCGCTCTAGCCCAGCCCTAGCTGACCTGGAATTCACTATGTAGTCTCAGGGTGGCCTTGAACTCACAATGATCCTCTTAACTCTGCCTCCTGAGTGCTGGGATTAAAGGAGTGCACCACCACACTTGGCCCTATTTTTTTTTTCATATTTTCTCTTGAATCTTAAATGGGGCTAGAGAGATGGTTCAGCAGTTAAAGCACTTGCCTTCAAAACTGAACAACCAGGTTTGATTCCCCACTACCCACATAAAGCCAGATGCAAAAAGTGGTGCATGCATCTGGAGTTGGTTACCAGCGTCTAGAGGCCCTGGCATACTCATCGTTTCCTATTCTCTCTCTTCCACCTCTCTCTCTGCATGCAAATAAATACATATCTTTTTTAAAAAAGAAAGAGAACTGATAAAGCAACCTCCCACGCTCAAATCTTTATAGACCTCATTAATGCATTCATTCAGTTGGTCCTCTCTATGTACCAAGGAAAACCTGGCATGTTGCTCTTCACTGTATAGAGACTTGGAGGCCATCCTGGAGTATCTGAGACCCTGGCTGAAAAAAAAAGGAATGATGCCAACTGCTATAGTTACCTTCTTATTGCTGGGACTGCTGGGAAGAACCACCCTATGAAAAGCAGCTGATGGGAGTGAGGGAAGGTTTTGGTTTGGCTTACGGTCTTGAGGAGAAGCTTCATAATGACATGGGAAAGATGGTAAAGCAGAGGCTGTATATCATCTCCTTGTCATCACAGGTGGAAATTAGCGTCAGGAGAATGAGCCAAGCTGATGCTGGCAAGCTAGGAGCTAACACACCTCAAGGCCTATCCTCAGTGGCACACCTCCAGTCCAAATATTCAGAACACATGAATTTGTGGGGAACATTTGATTCAAAACACCACACCAACAACCTCAGCTCCCATGGCATCTAGAGACTACCTAGAAACTCAAGTTGAACCAACAAAGACAGGTTCTCTGACCCAGTGCTCCACACAACATGGTCACAGTTTTCTATTCCTCTGCCAGTGATGAAAAGACTCATCTCACCTTGACCTTGATCTTCGTGTTCCATTTACATATACAGAAGCTGTGTGTGGTGAGAGCTCAGTGGATTTTAATAGATTCTGCCAGTACACTCTGTGACCTCAGGCTTGTCATCAACCCTGGGTGTCACAATCTCATAGTTACTGAATAATACAATAGTAATAGTAACAACAACAATAATAATTACTGACCTTTCATGTGTACTTACTTTAGGCAGGCTTGGGCTAGTGACTATAATCACAGACACTCAGTCACATTACCCTGGGCCTAGCATTGGTCTGTCCCTCAATCGCAGAATGACCTTTACATTTCAAGACCTTGGCATCTTTATCTGCAAAATAGTAAAAATAAGATTGAGAATGACTAAAATGTTTAGAAAGAAAAATAAAATCCTCTTTAAACAGTACTTCCTACATCATAAGAGCTGTAAAAAAAATCTTAATAATTTCCACTATTCTTGCTTTTTTATAGGCTATTAGGGAAACTCAATTCTTTATCCAGGGACACATCCCAAGTTAATAGAATTGGGGTTCTAATCTGCAGGTACTAGTAACACTAAATATGCAACTTATGTGTATATCTATACGGATATTGGTGCGTTGATAAAATCTTACAGTGATCCTTCAGTCCTCCACTGAAGGACTGACGAGGACTGAAGGATTACTGTAAGATTTTATCAACTTATCGATATCCACTGTGAATACCTGAGATATTATTAGCCATAATATATTAAGTTATTTTTGGAGCTACAGTTTTCTTTACCATAGCTTTTTGCTATAATAATCATTATATTAATGAGCATTTCCAAAGCATTGTAGAATTTAAATGTCTTTTATTTGCACACATGAACACAGACATGTATGTAATTCCCACTGCAACTGTCTAATATGTCAGAATCAATATTATTATCCACTTTTTAAAAGGAAAACCCAAGGATCAAGAAAATTAAAGACACCTGCTCAACTGTTTAGTGACAGAAAATAGGAATGTCTTCATGTATGTCTGAAGCCCCACACATCATTCTCTGCCTTACTCTTATGCCCTATTCCCTTCCAGTGACTTGTCTTCTTTCAACAGGCTTAAAACTCTTGTCTATAATGTAATTTAGTATGATGAATGTGTACACATGATGCGTATATGCTTATAATGTAGTTTAGTATGTTGAAGGTGTGTACACCATATATGCATTTAATGTATTTGTTTTAGTATGATGAAGGTGTATACACAGATATGAATATGTTTATAATGTAGCTTAGTATGAAGAAGGCTTGTGTGCACAATGGAAATATTTTGGTGTGGAGCATCAAGATGAGGGGAACTAATTTTCTTTCCTTTTTCTTTGTGAAGATTGTGATCGCAAGCATCATGTGCAGCTACAACAAAAACGACTGGATGGAACTCTCTAGAATGGCTGAGGTAATAACAATTTCTTTAATATATATTTACTTTATTTCTCCTCACCTATTTTTATTAGTTTTAAATAAAGACCTGCCAGGAAAAAATAATATAGCACAAGAAAAATTGAATTGAAAATGTAAGTAAAACCATTTCTATTATAATTTGTTTACCATATGTTTTCATTAAAATGATGGAAATGTAAATTTAAAAGGAATCTATCCTATAAAAGCAGTCCCTTGGATTTCACACAGTACCTAAAAATCCTTTATTCTCTGAATCCATAGACTCTATATTTGCATATTAAGCAAACTGTATATTATGATGGATGCCAAGATAAAATTTAATTCTACCTTTGAGAGTCTAACTTGATCTTACCTTGCCTTTAGGCAAACTAGTTTGACAGTAAGAGAAGAAATTTTGAATATAAAACTCTTGAATATTTAAAATGTAAAAGGTTCATTTAATACTGTTCTGGTTTGAATACCGACATGAATAAAATGGTCAGGGAGAAGGCTGCTGAGAGGAACACCAGTCAGCAGGCGTTCCATAATATAAATTGAATCTTACACAAATGCAAACAACTAACCATGGGCCTCAAATTTGTATTTCAAATAGAAAAATACATCCTTAAAATCGTACACTTACGTCCATCACGCTGTCATGCAACCTAGGCAAGACACTCCTAGCTGGGGTTTGTGCAAAGCTTTCAGCCATGCAGGGGATGGGGCCTGACAAGACATGTGAAATTACTGATATTATAATGTTCTCTACGGTGTTCCAAAATGCTGAGTGTACATTTGGTTTGGATAGTTTAAAACTGTGAGGGAAAGATTACTTCTGGGATGCCAGGGGGATAGGGGTGAAATTAAACGTGATCTGTAATTGGCTCCGTGATCTTCTATGTTAGGTTCATTTTATACATGCATCTACCTAATTGACCATGAAATCTTCCATAGAGCCCGTGCTTGGCATGAGCATTGCCAGTTTTAAGTTGACTATGATAAATGGCTTTATCATGCTGCATGACTCTCTGCCTTTCTGTAAGAAGAAAATACGTTTTTAAAATTTTTTTCTTTAATAATGGACATTAATTTCTAAATGGGTAAATTTATATATGAAAAAGGTCAAAAGCCTTTCATTTTAAACATACCAGCCAATGCAGATGCCATCACATTCCATAGTGTCATAGTTGCTCTTTTATTTACTAACACTCTCTAAATATAATAGAAGTAAATAAGAAGAAAGAAAATGAGAAAAAAGGAAAACGGAGAGAAAAAAAAAGACTACTTTTTAAGTCAGAACAATCTGTCACATGTCTCCTCAGTGTTAGAATGGAAATGACCAGAGACCACTCTGAAAGGAAAGGTTTCAATAGGAGGAAAAGCGAGCTGCCGGGCTATTTTCCCCAAAGGTGGCGAAAAAGCGCAAGGCAGGTTTAGATCAGGGCTTTTAAGGGGAAAACGTTCAGGTTGGGGTCTGATTGGTCACATGAGGTTGGGTGGAGGGCTCAGGGGGTCACATGCTCTCAGGATCAGGAGGGATCTGAAGGACAGTGTCTCGGGCCAGTTGTGGCTCTTGTTTAGAGAGGAAGTCTTTATCAGTCTTTATCTTTGACTCTTGTTGATACTGAGGCTGGTTTGGGAAGAGGATCAGGATGTAGCCTGAATTCCCACCTTACACTCAGGAGACCAAGCTCCATAATGAGAAGGTCAAGCTGTGTATGATGTCAACTAAAACAACAGCCTTCCCTGTGATCTTAAATCTGGACCAGCTGAGGGGGATCCCATGACTGAAATCTCCTCGAGACTTTGCATCTCTTGGCATCATCCTAGGATCCTTATCAACCTTTTTTACTCTAACTAAATAATATAGTCAGTGGATAAATTTTCTTATTTTCATCAGCCTAGTTTGAATCTTCATGCATTTTTTCTTTATTTGTACATGTGTATGTGGGCTCCTCTTGCCACTGCAAATGAATTCCAGATCCTTACACCACATTTTTTCCCCTTTGTAACTGGCTTACATGGGTGGTTTGGGAATTGAGGTCTTGCCTGAGGGCTTTGCAATCTTGCACCTTTAACTGCTGAGCCATCTTCTCAGCTCAACATCTTCATGGAGAAAGAAGTAGTGACTGGAGAGTTTTCACAGTCTAAAACTTTGAGTAGACTCGATTTTCTTGGTCTAGGTACTTGATTGTCGATCCTCCTACATTTTCATGGCATTCATAGGTTACTCCAATTTCATGCAAAAAAAAAAAAGATTTATAAAGCACACACTGTGGTATAAGACAAGGGTGAACAAGAGATACCCTCATCTCTTTGGATGTATTTACGGTTATCAGGTACATCTCAGACCAAACATTACTGAAAGCATCCAGGACAAGATCTTAAATTTATATTGAATCCATTTCTTTCTTAATGTATGTAAGCCTAGTTAAGGAGAACAATATTAAAGGACACAATCTCGCAGCAGTCAAAGTGAGGGGAAAAGGAAACATGAATTGGGGAGAAAGAGAAAGTGAATAGATAGGGATGGGTTATAGACTCTGAAACAGCTTCCCAAGGAAACAGGGCCAAAGGGTCAGGAAGTAACATACAGGACCCTCCCAACTCACTGCAGACAAGAGAATAGGAAGTGGGGAGTAAGGAATCTAGGTGGCTTTCTTGCCTCCCTTGTAGTATTGATGACATTTCACAGTACTTTTGGCTGTGGACTCTGTCCCTCTGGGCATCCAGACCCCATAACCTATGGTGCTCTACTTCATTTAAAGTCAGAATTGGAGAAATAATCCAGCATTTCTTGGTCAGGCATGGCTCCTGGGAGCTCCTGTTTATACAATGGAGGCTGTGATAAAACTCAGGTCTCATGTTGAGCAAGGCTGTGAGAGCTGAGAGAGTAAATGTGAGGACAGCTGTAGAGATTAGGGCTCAGAAAGGGGGACCCTTGGCAGAGAGTAAAGTCATTTCATCTGAAAGCATATAGACTGGGTGCCACTCACCCTCCCAACCCAAGCTTTTCCAGTAACATTATTGATCATGATCTTTTCATCTTTCCTAAGTTTAGAATTCTTAACTTGACCCATATTCCTTCATGCATGGTCTGGTCTCAGCTTACCTCCCCCATGTTATCTTGGGGTGTTTCTCAGCAATTTGGCTCTCACTGCTGTTTTTTTTTTTTTTT
>PVHP010032924.1:0-20017 GCA_004024765.1 Zapus hudsonius | reverse complement strand
TGAAAAAATAGACAAATCAAAAAGTTGGTTCTTTGAAAAAGTCAATAAGATCGACAAACCCCTGGCCAACTTAATCAAACGAAAAACTGAGAAAGCCCAAATTAACAAAATAAAAAATGACAAGGGTGAGATCACAACAGATCCTGATGAGATTGGAAGAATCATCAGGTCATACTTCCAAAACCTCTACTCCACAAAACTAGAGAACCTGTGACCATGTGCTCACCACTTTCTGGTCTGAGCACCTCTGATTCTCAGCGGGAGAGTTGGGAAAGCTGGTGGTTCTGGCTTCTAGATTTGAAGATCCAAGGTCTTCGAGTGAGTTTTAAACTTTGGGGGGAACTTTAACATATGAATATATGGTAGTTGCTCATGTCCCCATCACTCTGTTCCCTTTGCCTCACTCCTAGTCCCCTGAGGACCCTCCTCTTTCAAAGCAGTCCTTCTTCTGTATTGGTGTCTCACTCTTTCCCCCCTTCTGTTCTTTATGTCAAAATGTGGATGGCTCAGAACAGTGCAGATCTTGAGGGGTACCAGTAACTACTGTGGGGTCATGAATGCACCGCTCAGTTCATGTCAGGAGATCAGTGATCCACACAACCCTGTGGCTCTTACATTCTTTCCACCTCCTCTTCTGCAATGTTCCCTGAGCCTTATAGGGCTTGCTAGAAATTATTTTAGTATTGAGCTCTCGACAGACTCTGCTATTCTGCTTTGATGAGTTTTGAGTTTCCTCAGTGTCCACCTCCATCTCCAAAGAGAATGGCCAGCAGAGAGAGAGCAACGCCCCTATTTCAGTCCTTCATCCCCCCCCCACAATGTTCCCTGGGCCTGGCAGATATGATGAGAAGAAGATCATTTCAGCCCCATGTGATGGCTCACGTTTGTAATTCCAGTACTCTAAGGATTGAGGCAGGAGGATTACCATGAGTTTGAGGCCAACCTGAGAGTCACAGTGAGTTCTAAGCCAAACTGTTACATAGTGAGATTCTGCCTGATGAAAAGAAAACAAACAAGAATGATCTTGTTTTGCTCAGCTCACTTCTCCTAGCCACCATCTGACTTTAGAAGCATCTAGAATTTGGGGTCAATACTAAATGGAGTCAGTTATGTAAATTCCATGCCTGATTAGAATTCACCTTAGCAGCCAGTTAGTAGTGTGATAGGGGTGTATGTGAGTGTGTGTGTGTGTGTGTGTGTGTGTGTGTGTGTGTGTGTGTGTAAGGAAAGGGGCACTGTACACGGCAGTACACTGAGACTTGGTTTCCCTGTATCTTAACTTTCCGTTTTGAGAAATGCTCATGTCATGTGACAGGACATCCTTGCACACACCTTTCAGAATCCGTCTCTGAACATGGACTCAGGAATGGCTTATGACTGAAAGATGCCTTTCCTTAGCAGTCATTGGCAAGATAGAAAAATTCCTACTTGGCTTACTTATTAGAATAGCTACGTCAAAGGCTCGGTGACAATGTCCCTGTCTTCATGGCTCCAATTCTGTTTCAATGAGGGGCCTCCTTGTTAGCTTGTGCCCAGGGGTCCAGGGACCCTGTAACCCTAGAAGTCACAGGAATGGCCAAGCACAAGGCTGCCAGCCCATTCCATCATTGCTCCTTCTGTGTCTGTGAACTTGTCCCCAAAACTCGATGGCCCAGGCTTGTTCTCACAACTGATTGTGTCCTGTCTGTTAGGAACAGCAGCTTACCAAATCCATGGCTGAGCTGAATTTAAGGTTATGAAGGGGTGAAAATCCTAGCCCTGACTGAGGGAAGGTGACTTCAAGAGAACTCATTCATTCACCAGAAATGACTAAGCACAGACAGCCAGGCCTTGATCTCCAGGTTTCAAAGGTCTCCTAGGTGTACTTGAAGCGCTTATTGCTCGATAGAATTAAGAAATGATTTCAGCCAGCGTCTCTCAGCATTTACTTGTCATCAGGGCAAACACAACCCTTTTCATTTTTTCCTCTCTGTCATCTACCCAAACTTCCTCCAATGTCCAAAAACCTACATTTTCTTCTGCCCTGTTCTTCTGTTTCCAGAATCACTTTAGGTTCACCATGGCTCTGTAACTCAGCAAACTGGCAAAACATGAAGGCACTTTGCCTGACTGAAGGAGCGTTTAAACACTCTCCTGTTTGAGGATTGTCATATCATTTCCAAGTTTTTACAAAAGAAATGGAATTAAAATGAAGGTCATCGTTAAATTGAAACAAAATTTACTCCTTTTGTACATCGTGAGCCACTAATTAATGAGAGCCTCGTGAGTACTGAACAATCTTAGAGATCCAGGCTCCTGTGGGCACTGACACTTAGCATGCATAAGAAGCGCATGCTTCCAGGGATGGCTGGGTAACAGCCCTGGGCCTGCCAAGTCTCAGTTACTGAGGATTTATTTAAAGATACTTTTTAAAGCATTTCCTCCTTTACAATGAAGACTTTCTGTGTGTATTTCAGCAGACATTTAAAATCCCATCCATAATCTTTTTGAAATCTTTCCCTCATTTCAATGACTTGGCCTCACCGCTACTTGGCATGACAGTCTCCGATTATGGAAGGAAAAGCTGTGCGGAAAGACAATTAAACAGAAATGAGTTGCCACCAGGGCTAAACAAGGAGCCCTGGCCTCCTCTGAGCCATAGACTTAGGGACAGGAAGCCCTGAGAACAGGAAGTAAGGATGCGTTTAATGTCCCTGGCTTATGTCTCTCCTTTGGAATAACTCCAAGGATTTGGAAAGGTAGACCTGGGAATCTAAAATTTAACATCTCAGTTTGTTCTTTGCTTTTCTCTTTTGCCTTCCGTATAATGATCATTTTCTCTATTAGTTGCTTTTCTCATTGCTGTGACAAAAATCCTCGACGAAGGTAACTGAAGGAAGGAAAGGTTTATTTTGGCTCATGGTTGGAAGGGTATGTCCATCTTGGTGGGGATGTCACAGTGGTGAGAGAGCATGAGACACTGCCTCAGTTCCTGCCACCACTGATCACTAGAGGTAGTGAGACATGGTAATGACAGTCACTACAACACAGCCTAATCACTGAGGTTAGCTGCGGGATGAGCCCATTGAACATTCCCTGATCCTGTTTGCATAGTCTCCATATAGATCTATGATGGCACCACACTCTAAAGTTACAGGTTGAAAGAATACCGTCAACTAAGCACTTACTGAGGACTGCAAGCTGTGATCAGAGCTTCCCAGGTAAGCTCTCAGCCATGGGCCTGGCGTCTAGTGTAAACTGTGAGGCTTTGAGATAAGTTCCTTGTCTAAGTGACCATTAACAAGTCTCTACTAAGGGCTGGGGTACAAATCTAGATCTATTCAATGCTAAAGCCACGCTTATTTGTATGTGATACCATAGTAAGCATCCATATTAGAAAGAAATACCTGGTTGTCTCACCATACAGACACCTGAAGGTAATTCAAAAGCCCATAAGACATGATACTAAGGACCTTGCTATCTCTCTCTCTCTCTCTCTCTCTCTCTCTCTCTCTCTCTATATATATATATATATATATATATATATATATATATATATATGTGTGTGTGTGTGTGTGTGTGTGTGTGTGTGTGTGTATCTATGTATTTCAAAATGAAAGAAAGCCCTGGTGGAGCAGTCTTCCCTTCAAGTCATGTTCTTATGGTCAAGCCTCCTCCCTTCCATTTGCTGCTGAGTACCGGTGATGGCCAAGGGCTCCATCATTCCTAGATGGATAGGAGTAACTGCTGGGAAGCCTTCCGTTTGCACATGCTGCCATGAAAATGCCAGGACGACTCTTCATTTGCTATCAAGCGGAGGCTGGGCTATTGAAAGTTAAGCATCGTCAGAATAAATCAGAAGGAAAAAGTCTGAAGGAGATGATGCGGCAAGCCTGCGCTTGAGAGGCAGGTCCTTAGAAGGCTTGAAAGAAACATCTCCACAGCCCTGTGCATGGAAACACAGCTGGTAGGAGAGAGTCACAAAGCCCCCCCCCCCATCCCCAGCCTCTGAGGTTTCTGGGTTCCCATTTGTGTATGCGGTAGAGTAAACTTTTCAGAGTTCTTATAAATCCTTATGTTCTCGCTCACCAACTACATGATCGATTTCAGATGCTAAAGACTGTGGGTTTAGTTCTGAGACCTTCTAACAGCTCCATTCAGTTTTGGGGTCCAAACCATTCTTAAATTGTTTAATTCCCAAGGCAAATCTTTTAAAGTCACACTCCCAGTGTCCTCTTGGTGCGAGCAAACTGGGCTACAAAAGCAGAGGCCTCCTCCAGCCCTGTTTACTTAGACTGCAAACTCTATTCAGGCCAGCGATGTCAGATTAAAGGAAGAAAGGGGACAGAAATCAAAGCCTTAAACTGCACATAAAAGGCAATCGCTGGCAACCAATCTGTTCAACTTCCAACTATTTGCACTTTATGAATAAAGGTCAATCTGTTATTGGCACCCAAATGTTAGCGTTCTTATGAGGGTTTAAGCTGCTTTAACAGCTGAATAAGTGAGAGTGAGCTATAGGGCCACACCTAATCATTCAGGTCCAGCTGGGACATGGGAGCTGTTCAAAAGCCACGAGGTACGGGGGTTCCTGTGTGAGGGGCTGTCGGGGGTGGTTGGCACACATCTAGTGAGGAGCAGTGGGGGTGGAAGATGAAGTTACTTATCTGTTACAGGAAACCCCAGGCTGGTGTCCAGGGGCCTTTCTCGCCATCTGTTTGCCATACTGCCTGCTGGGTATGGCAGCCATGCCTGTCCTGGACCTTTACAGCTTTATACTACATATCATTTCACTTCTAATGTGGATTTGGTATTCTTCCAAGCAGTTCCTAGCTCTTCTAGCAAAGAATTCTCTGAACGTAGAGTAGATAGGGCAAACCTCAGGCTGGCCCCTTTTTCTTCTATACAGATCACCCCCCACACCTACAGGAACACACAAGCACTGAAGGCATGGAGTTCTGCAGTAGATAAGAATAGATATAAGACAATAAGCAAGAAAGCAACTTGGTAATACTAACTGCAGTCACAAAAGCATTTCTTTTTCTAATACATTTTCAGAAGGCGGTGAGCATATGGACATTTGACATATATAGACTTAGTTTCTGCATGTAGGCTGAACATAAGTGTGTACAAGTCAAATGCCAATTTATTGTGTCCTCCAAATTATTCCATTCCAATGGAGTCAACATCGTCAGCATGAAGGCAGCTTCCATTTTGCCCCCTCTATATGAGACAGAGATGGACCTCAGAATTCTGTAGCTTCGTCTTATGCCCTTCCATATATATGTCTTGGTTTTGTTTTGTGTAAAGTGATAGTTACCTTTAAAAATCCCATTAAACTTGACTGTTGTCCCCTAGCTGGCTTTGCCACCTGTGGACTTGAAAACTAAAATGCCACAGTCATGTAAGGCATAATTATCACAAAAAAAGACATTTGTGAAAAATATAGTCTATCTTCCTGACTGACTGCTGGGAGGGAGGGAGTGTTCCTGTGAGCAGAAAATAAAAAGCTGTTAGGTCCTCCTAATGTCCTCTCTCCAGCCACCCTGGGATCATTCCTCCTCAGTTCTGACCATCTGCTAACTCGCAGCTTGGATCCATAACGTTGACACCATGCTCCATATCTATTCCATAATGACTCGCTTCTTTGTCGTCACACATTCCATGATGGATTATCTTTCTGTGTGTTTCTGTACATTTTTTCTCTCCTCCACAAGACAACAGCTTGTAAAGTTTGGAAGGATGTCTTTCATGTCTCCTGTGATCCCTAAGCTGTTAACATGCAGGGACTGGGCAACATGTCATTGAACAGAATTTAAATGATAAACTGTCCTCCCTTCCTTCCAAACAAATTTAGTTTTCAAGTAAATAATAAATTTAAATGTCATAAATGTGATATGTTTACAAGTTAACGCATGAGAAGTAGTTCTCTTTCTTAACTGCTTCCTGTCATTCGTTTTTCCTTCCATGAAGGAAACTATTACTGGTTTCTTGTGGTAGTTTTTAGGTCTTTATTCAAAATTTATTATCCAGGACATGGTGACTAAAACTAAGACTATCTCTGAGAGTAGCTTGAAGGCAAAAGGAGAGACAGCCTCACAAAATACAAAGACTCACTACATCCAGGACAAGCATCAGCTTCCTTGATTCAAGAATCCCAGGTGGATTGAAAGAATCCAGTGGAGTGAAAGGATATCGTTAGCAGGTGCATCTTGTTGAACAAGACTTCTAACCTTGTTGTGTTTGCTCAGCTCATGTTCAACAGATCTCCCATTTCTCCAGCCCTCTGATCCTTATCTAAAAACACAGTAATTTCACAAAATTAGGGAATCAGTGTTTGAGAAAATGAATTCGATATTAGCATTTTCAATCAGGAACTTAACCTTTGAGCTGGTGAGGTAGCTTTGCCAAATCAATCTATGTAGAAAATTAAAAATAAAATTAGGCACATTTATTGCAAATTAAAGTGAAATGGAATTGAACATTTCTAACTGGCGCCAGCAGAGAACTGTTTCTTTGAGATCATTTTTGCCAACACAGGAAAGGAGCCAATATTGAGTTCTGTGCCTTCTTCTGGCTAGGATGCTTACTCCTACCTTCTTAGGCAGGCTTCTGGTTGAGGTTGGGGATGGCTGGGACACTGTGCCACCACAGAACCACCTTCCTTCTTTTACATATGTATGGATTCAGACAGACAGGTTAGTGGCCCAGGACAGGCCTCACACTCATGCTGGGTACTGTGAGGAGAGTTCAAGAATGGCTTATGTGTAAAGGGCTGGGCAGGATGTTTGAAAATTTAAAAAAAAGGTGTCATCTAGGATGCAGACTACAGTTGGTGAGAAATCATGATCACTTTTTGGCCTAATAGGTGGGCTGTGGAAGGCAGCTTTGTGGAAGGGCTCTCTGATTAGAATTGAGGCCTGTGACGGCCAGAGGGCTGAGCAATTCTGTGTAGATCTTTTGAGCTTCTTCAGGATCCTCCTTTGTAAAGTGGGCATCAGCTCATCAGACTGGCTGAATGCAGAGTTTGGTTGGCAAGTAAGACCCACAGGACTCATTCTATCACACTTTGGTAATCGTCTTTTCTGTCTCCTTTATCTATCCTGGGGGGTCAGGTCTGACTTATGGGCTCACTCCTTTGGTGTCCAATCAGATGTTTGTGCTATGTCAGACAGGACAGAGGAAATTGACTCTCAAAGCATTTTTCTTTGGGAACCTGGACTACAATTACAAGCAGTCCTCTGAGTAACTAGAGAAACAGAAGCATCCTAAAAATAGGTTTACTTGAAGCCACGAGCTCAAAAGAGGCCATGTCTTACCAGGCTCCAGGCTATCATATTCTAAATTCATATGACAACAATTACCCAGGCTACAAGATGAGGGCAGACAGTGAAACCACGAATCAGAACACTTGCATTTTGCTGTATCTCTTTCGTGTCAAGTCATTCCTGAAGAGATTACCAGCTAATTGTGAAAGAAAGTTTGCTGGTGATTCTCACCATGGCATTGGCTGTGAGAGGAAAATGCTTAAGCATTAAGTCGTTTCCACGGGGCAGCTATTCATCAGACTCTAGGACTTATCTCCAGTGAAAGACATAGCCTTGAAACATGATGAGATACACACCCGAGACAAGCTCACAGGATGCTGTGGTTTACCTACTTCTGGGATCCATTGGATCAGATGTTTATAAATAATAGTCACAGCTACATGAATTTGCAACTTACTCTCTCCAAGTCTCCTGTCCTCATCTGCAACCTCCATACTCCTGACCGGGCTGTTCCTGGGTTCTGAAAGCATTTTCGGGAATGTGTGCTAGTCTGTCTTCCCTCCTCTCCCTCCCCTTCTTTGCATTATCCACGTGCAAAGTCACACACATGCCAGGAGATTTGTAAAAGATTTCTAGAAATCACAGCCATATGTTAATTTTGCACCTATCCTGAACTTCTTAAAAGAAAACTGAATTTCTCCCCTACAGCTGACTGCCTCTGTGTCTTTGGGAAGTAACTGGATGCCTTTGAATCTTATTTTTGTTATTTACCAACAAATGAAGAATTATTGAGTTCTTGTCTATTTCCAAAAATTTTGCTCTGGGTCCACCGAGTTGCTGAAATTTTGGGCTTGGAAAAGCAACAAAGTACTATACACATATTGGATTTTGCTCTTACTCTTTTGATAAACTTAGCTGAAATCTTTTTTTTTTTTCTGGAATTTTCTTCCTTCTCATCTTGATTTGTGTGTGGGACAAATAGAGCCTTTACGAAATGGGGCCTCATGAAACCCATAGATGGTGTCGGACTTGCAGTTTCTAACACCAACCATCCTCACGATGCAATCCACGACTTCTGGCCTTCAGTTTATTCTTCTGGGGTCCAGTTCCTGAGCTCACCGCTGCCCTGGTTTGCTTCTGCGCTCCGGGACAGCACGCGCTTCCCTCCCGCGTGGGTTGGGGTCCCGTTTCCGCGCTGGGCTCTGCGGCGCGGGGTGCACCGCGTTCCTGAGGTCGACCCCGGCTCGGGGAGCCCCTGGAGATTCGGTCGTTTCTGACGCATCATCAGTTTCCTCTGCACTCGCCTTCGGGGAGGAGGTCCAAGTGGACCTTGACCGCGTTCTGGGAACACAAGGAGGGACCTGTAGTGGGGACGCGCAATTCTGAAGGAGGGCTTTGTGTCCCGGAGCTGTCCTGCCTGTAAATGTCCCCGTCCCCACATCAGCGTCAATTTATGTTCCAGCGAAGACCTCGGTGGTCGGGGCGCAGGTCCGCAGGGGCTGCTGCACCAGCCCCAGGACGGGGGTCGTGCGTATTCCTTTCCTTTAACGTGTGATTAATTCTTTTTTATTCAGAAGAGAGATCCAACGAAGTGTTGTCGCTGAGCAATGACATTATTTTTGATTTTTAAGGGAGAAACCTGTATCATGAGACATGATGGATGGGGTTGAGTGTGTCTCGCTGCCTGTTCCGGACAGGTTTCAGGCCACCCCAGCCCCCGACGTGCTCGGGATCTGAGAGCCCGAGGGGGTGGGTGGGGGTGGGGGGCTTTCCTCTTCCCTTTCCCACTCTTTGCACGGTTTCAGTCCAAGCTTATAAAAGTCATTTCCATTTTCAAAGGCAGAGTTGGTAAAAACACTTTGGAAAGTTCCCCTGCCCACCCTCTCCATCTTCTTGTTCGAGAAATGCAAATCTGAAGCCAATCCTACTTTATGTTAAGAAGTTGAAAAACATTTCAATGTATTCTTGTCTTGTATGACTGGCTGAGAGCCTCTAAATCCCCACCATTTACCAAATTAAACTAATTGAAAGTGCTTCCAAAAGCCACATCTGTAGGCTGACGTTTGTCCCTGCCTTTCACTTTGGGCTCGGGAAACTGTTCTCCGTTCCATTGATCCCTGAATACTCATGCCTGTCAGGAAGCCACACCAGCCATTATCATTCTAATTTTACTGCCTTTCTTGGTCCCTAATCTAATTTGCAATGATGCTTAAGCATTTCGCAAGGCCATAGCACTTTCTTCAGAATTTCAACAAGAGCATTAAACCCCCAATTTACATTAATGAAGTGCACATTTAATTAGGGAAGAGGGTAAACGGAGGGCTCTTCAGGAGCAGTTTGTGTGATATGATGGGCACTCGGAAAAGGCAAGGAGATATATCTGATAAGACTTGCCTGTATATCACATGGCTTGTGTTTCTTCCCTGGGCCCTTCAGTTTTCTCCCAGCCTCGTCTTCCTTAATTCCTCCCGTCTATCAACTAACTCTATTTTGCTACAGTTCCCTCCAGAGCCACGACAATAAAATTATGAAAACAGACCTGTCAACAAGGGAGGATGAGGCAAAGTACTATTTAAGAGGATCCTTTGGTTTTCAGTTTCCCAGCTCCCCCCCCCCCAGGGGAGATTAACTTGTTCTTTTAAATAATGAGAAACATAGGAAGGCACCGCCACTATCCCTGGTTAATGAATGCATTAAGCATGCAGGCTGAGCAGCCCTGTGGTACACAAACTCCACCAGCCATCGGAAAACGGTGGGCAGGGATGAATTTCTGGTCCTGGATCCCATGCAATGAATTCATTAGCACATATGATTTGTGATGTGATGAAGTCACACCACTGAGTCACTCAGGGTGGGCAGGCTCTGCATGCTGGGACTTTTGAATGGGCGTGTGTGTCTCTGTCTACACACATACTTATTTTGACACAGAAATGTTTTTCCTGTTTTATATGAATTCTAACTTTTGGCTTACAAGTTCATGAGGCATGAAGGTGGGAGACAAGGCTTACTTTTGGAGCAAAAATTTAAAAGTGCCAATTTTATAAGATTAACATTGTTTTTATTTTCCCCAAGTATAAAAGTTAACAGGTCATGGAAAAAAGCACGTCTGTTATGTCTGGAAAAACTATCCGTGACAACAGTACCATGGGTTTTGAATGAATGAGACGTAAAAGGAAAAAATGGCACATAGCAGATAGAGAATGGACATCAAACAGGGCACTGAACAGCACCCAGTAGAAGTGACAAGAGGAGCCCTGCTAAAAGTGGGGAAGAAATAAGAGGCAGGCAGCAGGTGAATAACAGAACATCACAAAGCCCTCACAGCACCCAGCAGAAATGACTGGAGATGCCCCACCCCATGGAGCAATCAGCTGGAGTCACAAATCCAGGATTCCATGTAAGGATTTTCCTCCTCTGATGAAGCTTGCAATTAGCAGTTCATACCTCAGGCATTTTAATAACAGGGGATAAACAATAATGACCTCTATTCAAGTCTTAAGATTTTGGAGGAGGGTGAACAGCAGACAGCCTGAGAAATAGATTTCGTTATAACTGTCCTCAAGAGGGGTGGATGCTTACCCATTCCCAGACTCAGCTTTCAACACACTGTAACAACACGTGGCTGTTCACCAATATAACTTATGTCCTACTAATTTACCAACCTCACCTGCATTCTAGTGTGTAGTCACACGAATTCCGCTCTTCCCTCTGACACATAAAGAAAGGTACTCGATAGCACTTCATTAGTCTTTTGAGGTGAATATAATTTTCAAACATTGATAAGATTGACCTTAGTGTCATAGCCGGAAGTCCATAGGAACGATGACCTCATTCTGCACAGTCTAGGTTACTTTCAATTTTGCCTATGCTCTCAGTATGATGCATCAAGGGGGGAAAGAGGACATAAAAATGAATTCCCCTGTAATGTTGAACAACTTACTTCCTCTGTGTAACATATGACTGTCTCGTTTGCAAAATGGAGATAATGATAAAATTTTATAGGCTTGTTCTGAAGGACAAATGAAGTGCAAGAAGCACTTAGGAAGGTGTCTGGTGTTTAATAAGCACTCAAAAGAATATAGTAAGCACTCAATAAATGTTACCAGAGAGGAAAGCCAAGGCAGATAAATGAACTGAACCCCTAAGGACGATGGTGAAAGTCACATGACAGGACTGAGTGACAAGAGTTAAGGAAGAAATCATACTGGCTAATAGCAATGTTTGTGTTGGACCTCGTGTCATGTCTCTGGGTGTGTCCAAGAGAGAAAGAGGAGACTGTTAAAGACAACATCCAAGAAGAAAACTAGGCTGATGGGACTTAAAAAAAAAAACCTGTATTCTAGATATTGACAAATTCTGCACTCTAAACTATTAGAATTTAGTTTGTCTTTCCAATGGCTATTGCAGATGAAATTGATTTGTAAAAAAAAATGTAGAGAAGTTTGTCTGAAATAAGATGTTTTTTGAAGTAGTAGTTGTTGTTTCCATGTAAGACAAATTGCTGCTCCTGGAACACAGCACCTGTCCCCCCTCCTGTCAGTCCTCCATCATCACATCAAGGTGACAGCCTTTGCCCCAAAATGCAATTCTCCTCCCAGAGATGAATACTGTTATGGGGTTTTAAAGACCTTTCCAGTGATATTTTTATGCGTATTTGTGAGATTCAGTTTTCTGAGTTTGCTCTTTTATAAATCTTTTGTGTCATGTGCAAACCTGAAGGAAAGTCACATAAGACACCCCAGCATTGTTTCTTTGCCCCTAGTGACAGAAGTAATACCAGAATAGAAGACCCTAAGACCTGACTCTCTGGGTCCTGAGGAGGGTGTGAGGGGCTATCCTTGCACCAATGTGCTAGATATTTGGAAGTGGTTAGCGAGCTCACCCTCAGTCAGTGCTCTGTGCCCAGTGCCCTGGAAGAAAGATAGTTGAATATGGAAGCAGAGAGAGAGAGAGAGAGAGAGAGAGAGAGAGAGAGAGAGAGAGAGAGAGAGAGAGAGGCTAAGAATGGGCACATGTCTCTTCTGTACTTGGTTCAGAACTTGTTATGAGCACCACCGGCCCAGTGACTTGCTGGAGCCAAGGTGGACTCCACTGGTGCTCAGGAAAGGCCTCTCACTCAGGAGCCCGGCTACAATCCCAGCATTCATTCCTCATCTCAAAGGTGAAAGGGTTGCTATATTCCAGCAGGGACTAATTTCTAATGAAATGGGAGATGGTTTTTTTTCCTTGTGTATTTGCACAGCAGATGGACTGTGACTATTTCTCCAATAAAAGAAACTTGGTGTGGGCAGAGGAGTGCAGAGCCAGGCCTTGTTCCAAGAACTGTGCTACTGTTCACAGGCAGGTCTCCACCTAGGCCGACCAGCAGTGTTTGCCATGACCTGGATCTCTCTGGAAGCTGGATGTGCAGTGGACCTGTAACACATTACATGAGCATGTGAAGATGGAAAAAAAAGTCGACTTTTAGTCATGCGTTCTTACGATGTGTTCAAAGCCTGTCAAAATTAGGATTGATTTTTCATGTAATTACACAATTTTCCTAATCCTCCCTTTACCCAGTTTAATTAGGAAAGGAAAGACTGCAAATAGAACACAGGGCTAAGCAATTTCCGTTGAGGGGCTTGGTGAGGCATACCTGAGGCATATTTGCCCTCTCTCTAAAAATACTGCTTAATTGGTTGTGAGAAGTAGGAACTGAGCTCTTTGGTAAAGAACTTCAATTGGTTCTCTTGTTGACTTGGACCTGTATATAAAGCAGACAAGGCAACCGAAAAGATGAGAAGGCTTAAACACATAGGCTTCTTGTTAGCATGGTACACTTGAAGCAAACCATGTCCAGTGGCCTCTAGATTCTGGAAAATAGATCAGATTCCAGTTGTTTTTCAAAATAGAAATAAAGTGGTCCCTGCACAACAGCATCAGCAAAAACAAAACAACAACAAACCCCATCAGCCTCTCAGAGTCTCTTTGGCCTGAGTTGGGTGCCATGCCTCATATCCCATGGATGGAATCACTGGTGGTGGGGAACAGGAGAGATACAGCAGTTGTCTGAAATCCCACAAGTTGAAAATAGAGCCCAGCTGGCAGCCAAGTTCCCTGCCCTGAATGTGAAGAGAGAGACCTACCAAACGGGATTAGATTTGAAAGAGCATATCGAGTTTCTAGGGGCCTGGCTGAACTATGTTTCCTCTCTGACCCTCCTTGAGTTTACCCATCATAAGTAATAGCACGACCTCTTCTTTGAGTCATTCAAAAATGCATTTGTTCTCCATAATAGAGAGAGAAGCCCCAGCCAAATTATATTCTAATGTATCCGAGCCTTGAACCCAGGGACCATTTTGCATTGCTCACTAGGAGGCTGCTGAATACATTATTAGCCAGACGAGGTTTGTATCAGCTTTGTCAAGAGAGAATTTCCTCACTTGGTGCCAATATTGTTATTTATTTTTGCAGAGGAGGCAAATAGAATACGAATGAATATTTGGGAGTCGTCTATTCTCTTGGCTAAGTGTTAGAAGCTCTTATAAGATGTTCTTCCTGGATTTAGTCATGCTGAAAATGGGACACAGTTGCCACATGTCCAACCAGGACAAGCATAGTAGGAAGGCCAAATGAACTTAAGAAGATAAATATTTTAAATAAATGATTAAATTTCCAAGTTTTCTTTTGGCCCAGAAGAATTAATATAAATTATCCTCCCAGTGACATAGACATGGAGAAGCAGCTGCAATGCCCAACATACTTTTTTATGTGGAAGAAATATAGAAAATCATTCTCCCATTTAAGGGTCTGGACTCAGACTCTTTGATGAGGCAGTTCAAGGAAACCTTGCAATGGCTTGCTGATGAGACCTATCTCGGTCACTGAAGCCAACGCAGGAAGTAACAGGTACAGTACGATGCTAAGCACCTTCCCACCATAACATCTGGATGGTTTGCCAGCAGATGTTCTGCATTGAATGGTCCTCCGGTGGCTACACAGGGTGTTAGTGCGGTGTAGGACTAAATCAGGGAGGCATGCAGAGTGGAGGCCACTCTGCTGTTAGACAGATACCTTCCTATGATTCCCTGCCAACTTGGCAATGCCGCCATTTGGGAAACTGCAGTCCCTCAGAACTAGGTCCTGGAGAAACTTTCAAACAGGAAGCCAGAGTTTGGCAGGGGCAGAGATAGGTTTTGTTTTGCTCTGATGCCCCAGTTGTAGGATTGGATACTGATGCTGCCTCTCTTGGCCAGATGATTGCCAGGTCCTTCTTCTAAGCAGGTATTGGTTGTTCAGCCTCTACCAGTGTGATGCCAAGAGGAAAAGCTGTTTCCCCATCAACGCTGCTCCTGCTGGCTTCTCTCTACACACCATGCTGTCCCCCTTCAAGCCTTATGTTCATGGCAAGATTAACACCTAACTTGATAGGAAAAAATGAAAAGTCGTTGTCAAGTAACCATGGAAACATTAGGAGGCCACTTTCTTCATGGAAAGCCATAGTTTATAAAAGCCTGATTGAGAAAGGATGGATGTCGCATCTTCATAAGGGATGGTAGATTGTCTTAAAAAAATGGAAGGAACAAGATAAAAGTGTTTATTTTCATTTTGTTTCTTTTTTGAGGTCACACAGACAGAACAGTGACCCACTCAACTGGGAGGACAGAGACTTGCCTCTGAGTCATTATTTCTCCTGACTCTAACTTTGCTGTCCATCATGATGGAGAAGGACAATGCACTACAATCACTGATTTCCCTCCTAGCTCACACTGGAATGTGGAAACAGAGAGTGTTATTTAGAAGGTTGCTCATAGGTCCATATGTGCCTTTCTCTTATGTGCCTGCATGCATTTAACCACTTCTCTTATTCAACACTCAGGTGTTGTGTCTCTTCAATTCCTACTCTGGGAAAGCAAGGCAAAGCAGCCCATACTCACTCACTGTAGGCTCTGGCTCTCTCCCGTGATCACCCCAAACACGCTCTTCTCCAAGATCAAATGCACTTTTTTTTTGCATCCTTTCTCCTCTCTGATCCTGGCTTATTTCACATGGTTGACCCTGGGTTCTTTGAAGAAATCCCCTTCTCTTTCTGGCTCCCTTTGTGACGCTCACAGCACAAATTCTTCCTTAGTTTCTAGTTCTTTCCTCTAGTTGCAAACATCTTCTGGCCTCTGGAATCACCCAATGAACCTTGCCCTAGATGTTTTCGGTTGGAAATTTCACCAAGCTCCCTCAGTTGACAGGTCCGAAGCAGATGCCTCTTCTTACTTCTGAAATCGATGCCTTTAAACAAACTCCACCAGCTTCTCCTAATGACCAAAGGCCAGAATTCTCAGCCTTCTTGAACGATATCCACTCTTTTCTGTGGCTTATGTGGAGATGTACGAGATCCTTCTGATTTTGTGAGCAAACTGGGCACTCATATGCACCCTCATTTTCTGTTTATTGTTCCCTTTCTTACTTTCTGTTTGCTTTTGTTGAGTTAGTCAGTAAATATTAGCTGGTTCCTTGGGAAAGGCTCTAGATTATGTGCTGTGAGAGACAAAACATGGAGCATTTCTCTTCCAAGAGTAACAAGCTAAAGGATATTACATTAATGCTAATTAATCTTAGATAAATAGGCAGCAGGAAGACTTTTTTTTTTGAGGAAGGGTCTCACTCTAGCCCAAGTCGACCTGGAATTCACTATCTAGTCTCAGAGTGGCCTTGAACTTTTCTTAAAGAAAAGTAGGTGACAGAAAAAAGTACAGTATATGGCAGTTTATGAGAGATTCATTTATATATATATGATATAATTCATTTCAAATTCTGGTACATTTTTGGAGCCTCCGTATTTCTCCCATTAGCCACTGTATTTTGAGTTTTTCTCTAATACCTTGCTTTCAGCATCTGCACCTTCCTGCAATTCTCCAGGCATTTGGAGTCTCTTACTACTTTTTCATCTTTTTTTAAAATTTATTTTAGTAGTTTTGCAATCTTTATTATAGAAGCATCACACTTCCATCTGGGCAGAGGAACTGAAATGTACTGTCAGGTCAATATCACTTTTATTTCATTTTCTATTTATTCTCACCTAAATGCTCTACTCTATCAGCAAACGATCTGCACACTTTTTATGTGGTCTGTGATTAGAGTTGGGTACTGAATGTCAAATGGGTTCTGCGTCCAACCTCGAGATTCTCATATGTTAGTAACAGAGTCGATCAAGCCAATACATGATTTTAACTTAAGGGATAATGCTACATGACACATAGGAAGCATTATTTTGAAATGACAGTATGACCTAGGTCTGTATTTCTTATGTATTTTAACTCAACCCTCACTGCACTATAGAAAATAAGTTGTGCTATTTTCCTCATTTTACCAACAAGGAGGCAGAGGCACCCTCATGGAGAGGCTGAGTTGAAAACCAAACAGAAAAGTTCCTGAGTGTCCATTCAAACACTAGTGTAGACAACCTTCTTTGTGTTCTCATTGAAAACAACAAGTGTCCATGCTATAGGAATGTAATGCAGTTTCTAATTTCAATAAAAGAGACTAGGTGCATTGTGTTTTAGTTAAGTCTTGAGAAAAATATTTAGTGAGGGAAGAAAAAAGTGACACCAGAACTTGTTGGTTGTTGTCTTGAACGGATCCTTTGGCTCACGTATTGGTGTGAAGGGTAGAAGTAGAACAGGTTGTGGGTGCGCCACTTACATGTAACGGGTAGGAAGAGCTGCAGAGGGTTGATGTGGAAAAGAACCTTCCTGAGGGCTATGAACCAGGAGTTTCAAAAAAAGAGGAAATGATCAAATGTGACAAATTCACTGGCCTAGACACTACCAGAGACAAGGAGAGTGTGGATGGGGAAATGTTACACAGGAAGTTAGTAATGACCCTAGAGAATTCAGAGTAATGGTGGTGGAAGGCACACTCACGATTATGAAACAAAGGCTTCTCCTCCCCCTATAAGTGTGCTCATATAGATACTCAACATACCCATGTGTACTCCTGGCTCAGTAATTCATAATGACGTGTTGCTCAAATATGAATTTTGCAAAAAAAAAAGAGAGAGATGCAGGGTTAAAAAGAGGATGTAAGTAAGTAAGTAAGCTTTCAGCGGGTTAGCTCAGCAGTACAGCATGGGCTATCATGAGCAAAGTCCTGGGCTCCATCCTCAGCACCGCAGGAACAGTAGACTTACAGGCACCTTCCTCCAACTGAACACACAGCAGAAAACATTCGTGTTGGACGGCTGGGAAGGAAGAGGCGCTTGCTTCCTAGAGGTGAGCATGAAGCAGTTTATAAAAGGCAAGGCTGACGGGTGCTGTATATTTATCCCAGAAAACCCACCTTCCAGTTAAATGAATGATCAGAAACAGTTATTTGGACATCCCACATTTTCTCAGTATCTGTCACACTTATTTTGTTGATAAATTATCTCATTTAATCCAAACAAGAACCCTGTATTACTTCCATTTTATAGATGGGCAAACAAAGGCTTTTTAAGTAACTTGTCCACAATGATGCTTATGGGAACTGGATTGAACACACCCTATGCACAGCACCCGAAATCTCCATGGGGATTTTTGGTTTCAGCCAGCAACTACTCCATTGAAATAAATTATTATACTCTGCTACTATCTTAACATTAGTTGACAAAATATAAAATGTTTTTTTTACCAAGATACACCTGTTACTGACAAAAAAATAAACAAAGCATAAGTCTTCAGCAAACATCTTTAAACTACTATTCTGAGATGACAAAACTCTATACATGGAAAAAAAAACCTCACCGTATGTGATTGCCCTATACATTTTCATTGGAATCTGCTTATTTTTGCTTAGAAAGTTCATGAAGTTTGTTGTCTTCTCTTTAATTTTCATTACCTTTTATGGCCACTTTGGTTTCAATCTTTGTTACCTTCGAAAAGGACAAATTCAACATGCCTTCATGGATGGTTCTTCCTTCCTGTTATGTCTGCTTTGATTCCTTTAATGTAACCTCTCTGCACTGGCTAACAACAAAACAGAAATCCTGGACCTGAGAGATCCTGATGACCTGGCCCCATCCTGCCTCCAGCCTCATTACTGTCTTCCACTGAACTACTGTGGATTTCTTGGAGGGACCAGACACCCTCTCCTTGTCAGAACCTTTGTCTTTACAGTCCCTTTCCCCCAGGCACGTCCTTTCTTTCCTCCCTCTGGTGAAAACTCTTTAAAGTTCAAGTCAGCCTGTCCTTGGAGTCCGCTGGGGGCCCTCTGGCCCACACAGCTCTCTCCTGCTCTGGCCATGGGATCTGACTCCAGAGGATCACATGTCCTAGATGAGGAGGATTTTCCCTTCATTATCTGTGTGTCTTCTGGCATGATTTTAGAATCTTTAGAAGACACAAGACACTTAGATGGATAGACAGACAGATAAAAGTGCATCGATATTGTATAAAAAAACCAGTGCTAAAATTCCACAGGAATAATTATTCCATAATCTGGGCTTTCTTGCATTTTCAAGATGGGAGAGAATGCTCACTACCACCCCTCAGGTAACTGTAAATTGGCTAGAAAAAAAAAGTCTGGCTTGATTCTTATGTTAGTGTTCAAACAACTTGGGTGTTATAACACAACACCTAGAGCAAGTGGGAAAGCAAAAACCGTGCCTAATGATTTTAAATAGAATTTCAATTCATGACTAAACATGTTGCACTAGGAGACACTGGAGTCACTTTCATTTGGCTTTTGAGAAGAATCAGGAGACAGCTGATGAATGAGGAAAGAGACTGTATCCAAACAGCAGAGTCACGATTTCCAGGAAGAGCTTCTGCCCAGCCCAGCGCTGCTGAGGGTCCTGGTCAGAGAAGCTTGGAGCTCCTGCAGTGTTTCCTCTTCAAGTCCTGTGCAAACATGAACAAAGTTAATCTAATTAACTTATTAGCTTTTTAAGCTAGTGGTACCAATTAGTTACCTCATCAGGCTCTGGCTGGGGTCTCCTCTCACAGCGCATAGCTATAAAGGGGCTTTCACCAGAATCCCCAGGAGTGCAGCCCATGGCATTTGTGCGTGTTTTCAGGAGAATGACAAAAAGAGGCATGTGCGAGACAATTATGGGGAATCCTCTCTGGGAAATCCTTAATCACAGGGAGCATGCTCATCACTTCTTTCTAGAAGGGAAACCACACAACGAGGTTCCATCCGGGAAGTATAGACCCTTCCTTTAGGCTGAGTGTAAATTTCACACAGTGTAAATTTTGGATGCCTAACAGGGATTCATAGAAGGCCTGGCAGTTTGGGTGGTATTTTTTTTTAAAGGGGAAAAAAGGGGATTCAAGCAGGGCCCAATGAGAATAGTGATCCCAAAACACAGCCCTGAAGGAAGACTTCCAGAGGAACAATGGGGAAGGAATAAATAAAAAGAAAGTTATAAATTCATCTATTTGCTCTTCTCTGACCTTGCTTTTACTCCTCTTCACCGCAACCACCCTGGGAAAGGCACAATACTTTCCCCTGTCACAATATTGAGAAAAATTGAAATGGGGAAGAAAGACCACCAGATGCTTTATTGTCTTAGCCTTTTCCACATAATTAGCTGGGGATAAAAGTTCTCTGCACGGTTTCATTGCACTGAATGAACTTGGATATTGCTACACAGTAGTGTGTTTTATGATTCATGCTCTGTTATCCTGTGGCTTTTTCAAAACTGCCAGCTCGGGCCCACCACTTAAAATGCAGCAATGCAAAGTTAACTGTGCATGACAGATGTCCGTGAAATTGTTTAACACACACATACACGCTCACACAGAGCACAAAGCTGGCTC
>PVHP010032923.1:0-19989 GCA_004024765.1 Zapus hudsonius | reverse complement strand
GGATTTTATAGTTTTGAACCTAATATGGTTTATCCTCATGCTTATGCCATTCCCCTCCCCCCATCCCTTACCCCTCATTCATACCGTCTCACTTCTTTCTACTAGTCTGCATATAGAAAACAGTTATCCTAGTTCAGGACCACATATGAGGGAGAATATGTGGCGTTCTATTCTCTGTTCTTTTGAGTGATCGCTTAGTTATTTTTAAAATTTCTTGAGACCAAAGGATCCCTAAAATATAAGCGTTTACTGCCGGGCGTATAAACATATACTATACATATAATAAACATATATATTATATATAATAAACACACACATTATATATAATATATATTGTACAAGTAACAATTCTCTCCACCTTTTCCCTTTACTTGCCAAATATAATTTCACATTTTTTTTGTTGTTGTTTGTTTTTTTTTTTCCAAGGTAGGGTCTCCCTCTAGCCCAGGCTGACCTGGAATTCACTATGTAGTCTCAGGGTGGCCTTGAACTCACGGCGATCCTCCTACCTCTGCCTCCCGAGTGCTAGGATTAAAGGTGTGCGCCACCACGCCCCGGCTAAGCTCTGATTCCTAAAGGAATAACCTTTATATAAATGAACTTGAATAAATTACTTCTTTTATTAGATTAGATGTGTCTTCTAGGGGTACACAGATTGTGGTTCTCTAAATGCATGGGTTAAGTTTGTGTAAACATGATGTAGTTTTTACTTTTTCTCTCATCAGACTTTCCTGCTTTTGTTATCCTTCAAAGGCCACAAATTTACAGTATGGTTTTCCTTTCTATTTCTCTCTTAGATATTTTTGGAGTTTTCCTAAGAATGACACCACTTTAGAAGAAGCCCAAAGAGTTGTGTGCAGCATAAACTAAACGTCCTTTTTCCTTTGATTTTTAGTGACGCTTCTGAGGCTCCAATCACTTTTGATGAAGATTCTTTTCTTAATTATTTCCATAAGATTTTAGGTGAGTGACAGTGGCATTCACTTTCATTCTGACTGTAAGGGTGCGACTGTTGTTAGAGACAAGTTGCTGCTTTCTCTTGGCCGCTGTGACTTGTTTTCAGCCATGAATCACTGCCCTCTTGCGTTGCGGGACTTTCTGGAGGCTGCCAGCTAGTGCTCAGTAAATGTTCCAGTTGTGTGCTTACATGGAGCCTTCACTATGGCTTCCATGTCATGTTGATTTCCTTCCTGACTTCCCAGTTGACAAATCATTAAGAAAATAACAAGTGTCCCAATACAAACAGGATTATGCATAGGCAATGCACTGAAGAAAAAATAGTCAGTAAATGTTTGAAAACAGTTAATACATGGGCTGAAGAGATGGCTTAGCGGTTAAGGCATTTGTCTGTTCGATTCCCCAGTGCCCATATACAGCCAGATGCACAAGAGGGCATATGTGTCTGGAGTGAGTTTGCAGTGGATGGAGGCCCTGGCGTGCCCATTCTGTCTGTCTGTCTGTCTGTCTCTCTCTCTCTCTCTCTCTCTCTCTCTCTCTTTCTCTCCCTCATAAATAAATAAAATATTTTAAAAAACACCAACAACCACATTCTTTTAAAAAAACCACACACACAAAAAGTAAAAAGAAAAGAAAAGAAAAAAAGCCGGCTGTGGTGGTACGTGCCTTTAATCCTAAAGGTAGGAGGATCTCTGTGATTTCGAGGCCACCCTGAGACTACTTAGTGAATTCCAGGTCAGCCTAGGCTAGAGTGAGACCCTGCCTGGAAAAAACAAAACAAACAAACAAGAAAAAAGTAAGCAGTTAACACTTCCAGTAAACAAGAAAATGCATAATGAAAGTATGCATTTTTTGCTCACCTTATTGGAAAAAAATTTTATAATTTTTTTTTTTTTTTGCAGTGCCGAGGACCGAACCCAGGGCCTTGTGGGTTCCACTCATCCATTGAGCTAAATCCTCAACCCCTTTTTTTTTTCATAATTTTTAAGGGTTGGAAAAATGAACACTGTCAAATTAGAGCTAGAAGTGTGAGAAGTGTTCTTTCAGAGGACATCTTGACATTCTAGAATGTTAACAACTTTTAAGTCAGCAGTTTCACTTCCAGGGACTCTATTAAAAAGATCAGTGAAATCAGTGTGCTGAAGAAGGTCATCTTAGCAACAAAACATTGGAATATTCCGTTTGTCCACCAAGGAAATGGTTAAGTAGATCATTGTTTATCTGTATTACATTTGCGCAGCCATAATAAAGTAGGAAGTCCATCTGTATATTCTGACAGAGAGAGTCCCCTGGGATGTAAGGAAGTTCAATATGATAACATCTAGATGAAATAATAACAGCTAGGTGAATATGTGTATGTACATGATTGAATTAGTTAAGGTTTGAGCTGGGCGTGGTGGCACACACCTTTAATCCCAGCACTCGGGAGGCAGAGGTAGGAGGATCACCATGAGTTCAAGGCCACCCTGAGACTATATAGTGAATTCTAGGTCAGCCTGGGCTAGAGTGAGACCCTACCCCTCGAAAAACCAAAAAAAAAAAAAAAAAAGTTAAGTTTTGGATACTGTCTAACTATTAAAGGATGTCTCTGAGGCTGGAGAGATGGCTTACAGGTTAAGGCTTTTGCCTGCAAAGCAGAAGGACCTGAGTTCAATTCCCCAGTGCCCACGTAAAGCTAGATGCACAAGGTGGGGCATGTGTCTAGAGTTCATATGCAGTGCAGTGGCTGGTGCTCCCACTCTCACTCTCTCTGTCTGCCTCTTTCTCTCAAATAAATAAATAAAAGATGTCTCTGAAGCCAGACATGGTGGCACATGCCTTTAATCCCAGCACTTGGGAGGCAAAGGTAGGAGGGTCACCATGAGTTCAAGGCCAGCCTGAGACTACATAATCAATTCCAGGTCAGCCTGTGCTAGAGTGAGACCCTAACTCAAAAAAAAAAAAAAAAAAAAAAAAGCAATGAACAAAGTTGAAGGGCTTGTGAGATGGATCAGTAATCAAAGACACTTGTTTGCAAAACCAGACCTACTGGTTTGGGTTCAGTTCCCCAGCCACCCATGTAAAGCCAGATGGGTGTTTGTTTGCAGCAGCAAGAGACCCCGATACTGCTGTGCCCACACACACACACACATACAAATAAATAAAGGGAAAGGACAAAGAAAGTTGAATCTCTTGGTTCAGCCTGTGTATTTTTTTGAGAGCTATAATCACTAAATGTGATTTACTTAGTGGTTCTTTCTGTGTTGGGGTCAATATAGGGCCAAAGCCTCCTGAGTCGGACTCAGATGATCTGGATGAGGAAGACTTTGAATGGTTAGACAGCGATGATGACCTCGACCTGGACACACAGGAACCTGGTTCTCTGAGGGGAACTCTTGATAACCTAAAGTCTTACATGGCCCAGATGGACCAGGAACTGGCACACACCAGCATTGGCAAAAGCTTCACCACTCGGAAGCAAGTAGTAAGTTTGTTTTTACCATCTTTCCTTCCTCCGATTATTATACAAGATAGTTCAAATCATATTCTTAAATTTTATATAAAATATATATTGTATTAGTTTTTCTTTTGATTTGCGAGATTTGAAATATCTATGAATATTTAATTATTCATTCATGCATGCATGAGGAGGATCAAACCCAGGCCATGCTAAACACATTGTCACTAAGCTATATTCTCCACCTCGAGAATGCTAGTTTTTGTTTGTTTGTTTTGTTTTTGGGGTTTTGTTTTGTTTGGGTTTTGGTTTTTCAAGGTAGGGTCTTGCTCTAGCCCAGGCTGACCTGGAATTCACTATGTTGTCTCAGGCTGGCCTCAAACTCACAGTCATCCTCCTACCTCTGCCTCCCGAGTGCTAGAATGAAAGGTGTGCACCACCACACCTGGTAAATAAGAATGCTAGGTTTTTTCTAACTCTGGCAGGATGAATGATTATAGGGACTAGGCGTAGCGCAATATACCTGGAATTCCCAACTACTCAGAAGGCTGAAGCTGGAGGATTGCTTATACCCAGGAGTTCATCGACATCCTGGGAATCATAGTAAGAACTTGTCTCTAGGTGTGTGTGTGTGTGTGTGTGTGTGTGTGTGTGTGTGTGTGTGTGTGTGTAAGGGGGTGCTGAGAGTGTTGATTAGTGGTAGAGCAAGTGTTTAGGATACATGAGACCCTTGGTTCAATCCTCATTATTAAAAAAAAAAAAAGCCATGCCAGGCATGGTGGCACAGGCCACTCTAAGACTACATAGTGAATTCCAGGTCAGCCTGGGCTAGAGAGAGACCTTACCTCAAAAACAACAATGAAAGCAAAAAAACATTAACATATTATCAGCTATATTTTCCTTCTTTTATTAAAAAATATTTTATTTATTCATTTTTCAAGCTGAGAGAGAGAGCGCACCAGGGCCACCACCTTGTGGATCTGGCTTATGTGGATCCTGGGGAATTGAACCTGCGGTCTTCGGCACTGGAGGCAAGTGCCTTAACCGCTGAGCCATCTCTCCATCCCAAGATTAACATATTATCAGCTATATTTTTTAAATATCAATAATCTTTTTTTCCCCTTCTCCCTTCCTTCCCTTCTTTTTTTAAGATCTAAGATTTTTCTCTTTTTAAAATTTTTTGTTTTAGCCAGGCATGGTGGCGCATGCCTTTAATCCCAGCACTCGGGAGGCAGAGGTAGGAGGATCACCATGAGTTCAAGGCCACCCTGAGACTACAGAGTGAATTCCAGGTCAGCCTGGGCTAGAGTGAAACCCTACCTCGAAAAACCAAAATAAAAAATAATAATAATAAATAAAAATTTGTTTTTATTAATCATGAACTTTACTGTATGAACAAATTGCATGTTGTCTCCTCTTGGATCCCCTCTCCCTGCTCCCATTCCACTGATAATCCCTCAGTGGGGTTATTGGTACTCACCATAGGTCATGAATGCTTCAGTCGGTCTCTGGGGAGACAGGCAATGCCTTGGATCCTCCCTCACTCCCCGTGGCTCTTAGATTTTTTTTTTTGTTTGTTTGTTTGTTTTTTTTGTTTTTCAAGGTAGGGTCTCACTCTAGCCCAGGCTGACCTGGAATTCACTCTGTAGTCTCAGGGTGGCCTTGAACTCATGGCGATCCTCCTACCTCTGCCTCCCAAGTGCTGGGATTAAAGGCGTGTGCCACCACGCCTGGCTGCTCTTAGATGTTTTTTTTTTTAATATTTTATTTATTCATTTTCAAGCAGAGAGAGAGAGAGAGAGAGAGAGAGAATGCACCAGGGCCATCACCTTGTGGGTCTGACTTATGTGGGTCCTGGGGAATTGAACCAGGGGCCTTAGGCACTGGAGGCAAGTGCCTTAACCACTGAGCAATCTCTCCAGCCCACTCTTAGATGTTAAAGCCCCCTCTTCTGCAATGTTCCTGGAGCCTTGGTGGGTGTGTTGTAAGTCTACTTTAGTATTGAGCTTTCTGCCACCTCTGGATTTCTGCTTTGATGAGTTTGTTATTGTTTTGTTTTCTAAACATTTTATTGATAGCTTCCATAATTATAGACAATTAAACCATTATGATTCCCTCCCCCACCCTCCCTCATATCTCTTCCCCCTCCAAATTAGTCTCCGTTTGTTTCGGTGTCATCATCTTTTCCTCCATTATGTGTAGGTGTTATCAGGCACTGTGAGGTCATGAATATCAAGACTGTTTTGTATCTGGAAGTTTGCATTGTAAGCAGTCCTACCCTTCCTTTGACTCTTACAATCTTTCCACCACCTCTTTCTGCCATCTCTTATTGAGCCTCGGGAAGCATGATAGAGATGACCTAGTACTAAACACTCTACTGTCATTTCTTCTCAGACTATGGTGTCTTTTGAGTTATCCCAGTGGTCACTGCCATTTGGTGAGTTCTGAGTGTCTGTCCTCAGTGTCTGTCGCCATCTCCTGGAGCTGGTTGTCAGGCAAGCAGTGGGAGCAGCACTCATGTTTAAATTGCCACTTCCTCACAATGTCTCCTGGGCTCTGGCAGATGTGATGGAGGTAGTTTGTCTCCCACTAGGCAGTCTACTATCTTTTCTTGTTGTTCTGATGGGTCTTGGTTCTTCCCGATTTCCCCTGTCATTGCCTGGTACTTTGGAGTCCTTCCCTTCTCCCTTTCCCTTCCCATCATTTCAGCTTTAGTATATTGCCAAAACTGATCTTAACCTCCTGGGTTCAGGTGATCCTTCAACTTAGCCTCCTGAGCAGTAGAAGATCCCCTGCCTGGCTGTAATCATATTCTTTATTCTACGATGTACTAGGATTTAAAATAACAAATCATGGGGGGAGGGGAGGGCAGTGGGGAATTGGGGATAACAACTCATTGTTTGCCCACTAAATGTTGTAACTCATTATGGACAATAAATTAAAAAAAAAAATTAAAAAAATAAAAATAAATAAATAAATAAACTAAAATAACAAATCATAATGTGGGCTGGAGAGATGGCTCCCGTGGTCAAGGCGCTTACCCACAAGTCCTAATGACCCAGGTTCAATTTCCCAGTACCCACTAAGTGGCGCATGCATCTGGAGTTCATTTGCAGAAGCTAGAGGCCCTGGTGTGCCCATTCTCTCTCTCTCTCTCTCTCTCTCTCTCTCTTTCTCTCTCCCTCCCTCCCCCTCTCTCTCTCTGCAAATAAATAAAAAAGAAACCATAAACTTATAAAAAAAAATTATAATGCAACGATCTTCGACACAAAGACTCCTAAACTCACAACCTTAAAGCATCCACCACGACTCAGGGAACTATGCAGAAGAGGGGGCGGAAAGATTGTAAGAGCCGTGGTGGGGGAGACTATCCAGAGGCAAGGCACCCCTCAGTAACAACACGCTTGGGCCAGGCGGACCGGGCTGAGTACTAGGCTATCCAGGGTCCCCTACCATAAGGACTGATCCAGACGGCCCACAGAGGAGGATATCCAGCTGATTGGGGATAGGGAGGGGGGGCATTGGGGAATTGGGGATAACAACTCATTGTTTGCCCACTGAATAATGTAACTCATTATGGACAATAAATATATATTTAAGACTTAAAAAATTTATTTTAAAAAAGCCATATGGAAAATAATTGACAAATATAAATTGCATAAAAAATAAAACTCTCTACAACCAAAAAAAATTATAATGTACCCAAATTAATCTGTGACTACATATACTAGTGCTTTTGCCATAACTGAGTTTAAAATTTTAACTTAGTGATTTTTTTGCACTTTTGAGACAATTTCCCTCTGTAGGATTATAGATGTGACGCACCCTGCCTAGCAATATGTGGATTTTTTTTCTGTTCAACCCGCAATCCTTTTTTTAAAAATATTTTCTTTATTCATTTTCAAGCAGAGAAATACAGAGAGAGAAAGAGATAGAGAGAGAACCAAGGCCACCACCTTGTGGGTCTGGCTTATGTGGGTCCTGGGGAATTGAACCCAGGGCCTTAGGCACTGGAGGCAAGTGCCTTAACCGCTGAGCCATCTCTCTAGCCCAATATGTGGATTTTTAAAGAGACAGAATATTAAATGTCTAAATAAATTCAAGTCTTAATTATATGTTTTTCTAATTTAGAAATCCTAGTTTTTGGGCTGGAGAGATGGCTCAGCGGTTAAGGCACTTGCCTCCAGTGCCTAAGGCCCCAGGTTCAATTCCCCAGGACCTACATACGCCAGATCCACAAGGTGGTGGCCCTGGTTCTCTCTCTCTCTTTCTCTCTCTCTGTATCTGTCTGCTTGAAAATGAATAAATAAAATGTTTAAAAAAAAAAAAAAAGAAATCCTAGTTTTTGTGCCAGCACTGTCTAGCTAGAGGCAGACAGAAGCATTAAGGAAAGAGCATGGTCCCTAGAGTATCGTGGATCAAAGCCTTCCACGGGAGATGTTTCCATTAACCAGTAGTCCTGGAGTCACAGAATGACCATGAGAACCCGTGATAGCACCCTAGTTAATATCAACTCACCTCGCTTTGGTCATCTAAACAACATTTAAAACTGTAATCACTTTCAGGATTATCAAAACCTAATAGAAACCAAATATTACATTTCATTGTGAACATAAACCACCCAAGAATTTTGTTGCAGTATAGATTTCAATTAAGCAAAAAGAAGCAGGCTTGACAAGTCCTCAGAGATGCAGGTCCTTGAACCACATTGAGTCCCAAGGGTATAAAGGTCTCTATCAAACTGTAGTGTTTGAAATCCTTCCCCCAACCTTAGACCCCATGAAGCCTTGTAGTTTTGGTCGAGCTTTGTTATTGTGGGTAAAAAAGGAGATTTTTTTTTTTTTTTTTTTTACATTTAGAGGAAAATTGCGATTCTTGCTTTGTGTTTGTTTTTGTTTTTCTAGGTAGGGTCTTGCTCTATCTAGCTCAGGCTACCCTGGAATTCACTATGTAGTCTCAGGGTAGCCTTGAACCCATGGCGATCCTCCTACCTCTGCCTCCTGAGTACTGGATTAAAGGCATGTGCCACCATGCCCATCTCTTGCCTTTTTTTTTTTTCGTTTTGGCTTTTCGAGGTAGGGTCTCACGCTAGCCCAGGCTGACCTGGAATTCACTATGTAGTCTCAGGGTGGCCTTGAACTCACAGCAATCCTCCTGCCTCTGCCTCACGAGTGCTGGGATTAAAGGCGTGCACCACCACGCCCGGCTTTCTCTTGCTTTTTTAAAATGTTCATTTTTATGTTTATTTCATTGAAAACTCCTAGGCAAGCTGAATGAATGTACTTCCTTAATTTAATTCTAGTTATCTTCTTTGGCTATTTCAAAGGAGGGACACTTCAATTTGTAGAAAATTTTTTTGAGAAAAGAAATATGCACCCTGAGACTACATAGTGAATTCCAGGTCAGCCTGGACTAGAGCGAGACCCTACCTCGAAAAACCAAAAAAAAAAAAAGAAATATGTCTGGGGCTGGAGAGATGGCTCAGTGGTTAAGGCACTTGCCTCCAGTGCCTAAGGCCCCTGGTTCAATTCCCCAGGACCCACATAAGCCAGACCCACAAGTTGGTGGCCCTGGTGTGCTTGCTCTCTCTCTCTCTCTCTCTCTCTCTCTCTCTCTCTCTCTCTCTCTCTCAAAATAAATAAAATAAAATAAAAAGAAATATGTCTGGCTGGAGAAATGGCTCAGTGGTTAAGTCTCTTGCCAGCAAAGCCTAACAACAGCCCAGGTTTGATTCCCCAGTACCCACATAAAGCCAGATGCACAAAGTGGCACATGCATCTGGAATTCATTTGCAGTGGCTGGAGGCCCTGGCACACCCATTTCCTCTGTCTCTCTTCTCTGTGTCTTTCTCTGCTTGCAAATAAATAATTAAAATATTTTTTAAAAAAGAAGTATGTCTGTGGACCGGGCGTGGTGGCACACGCCTTTAATCCCACCACTCAGGAGGCAGAGGTAGGGGGATCGCCATGGGTTCAAGGCCACCATAAGACTACATAGTGAATTCCAGGGTAACCTGGACTAGAGTGAGACCCTACCTCGAAAAACCAAAAAAAAAAAAGGTATGTTATAATCTTTAGAATGAAATTTTAATATATGCATTAAATCACATATTGAATTTATTAGAGTTCATTTTTATTTTATATCACCAAGGATAAAAATTTTCACGTGGAATTTGGAATTCAAATTAAATGTATATTACTACATTCAAATTAAATAAATTCAAATGTATATTCTTGCTTAGTTATTTCTTTATACTGTAACCACATCCAACCTAAGGGGATGTTATCCCATGACTCTCCCCTTCAGAATAAGGAGCCTCCATCCCAGACAACAAATTCCGACGAGGAAGACTGTGGTGCAGGAGACTGTGCTGTGGCGCCCGTGGACGTAGATCTGAACCTGGTTTCCAATATCCTGGAATCCTACAGCTCCCAAGCCGGACTGGCAGGACCGGCTTCCAACCTTTTCCAGAGCATGGGAGTGCAGCTGCCCGACAACTCTGACCACAGACACAAGTAAGCCCGTGAAGGATTGCCAGCATTCCCACAGCCTTTTCTACTTGAATAAATGACGAGATGAGTGTAAGCAAGTCCGTTTCTAGTTTATTCCTGTAGCAGAAATGTTTCTTCATTACAAGTTTCATAGGTTGTCTTCTCCAAAGCCCTCAACTCAAGTGAGGTTGTTTCGTTTGTTCTCTGTGTGTGTGTTTTTCCCTTAAGGCATCGTCTTAAGACACATAGCTTAATAAAACACACTGCTACCATGTACTCTTTGTGTAATTCTCTTTTTTGTTTTGTTTTTTGAGGCAGGGTCTCACTCTAGCCCAGGCTGACCTGGAATTCACTATGTAGTCTCAGGGTGGCCTTGAACTCACGGTGATCCTCCTACCTCTGCCTCCCGCGCTGGGATTAAAGGTGTGCACCACCACGCCTGGCCTCTTTGTGTAATTCTGAACTTTCATTTTCTCCCTTAGGCATATTTATCCTCAGATCAAAATTCAAAGTTGGCAAAATTCCAATCACTCATCCATTCTTTTTTTTTTTTTTTTTTTTTGGTTTTTCGAGGTAGGGTCTCGCTCTAGCCCAGGCTGACCTGGAATTCACTGTGTAGTCTCAGGGTGGCCTTGAACTCATAGTGATCCTCCTACCTCTGCCTCCCTAGTGCTGGGATTAAAGGCGTGCGCCACCACGCCCGGCTCCATTCTTTTTTTTTTCTAGATTTTTTTGGGGGGGAGGTTTCGAGGTAGGGTCTTGCTCTAGCCCAGGCTGACCTGGAATTCACTATGTAGTCTCAAGGTGGTCTCAAACTCATGGTGATCCCCCATCTCTGCCTCCCGAGTGTTAGGACTAAAGACAAGTACCACCACGCCCAGCTTCTCTAGATTTTTTAAAAACTTTTTATTGATAGCTTCCATAATCATAGATCATAAGCTGTTGATTCCCTCCCCACCCTCATATCTCTTCCCCCTCTCAACTAATCTGTTTTGTTTAGGTGTCATCATCTTTTCCTCCCATTATGTGTAGGTGTTACCAGGCATTGTGAAGTCATGAATATCAAGGGCATTTCGTATCTGGAAGTTTGTGTTGTAAGCAGTCCTACCCTTCCTTTGGCTCTTACAATCTTTCTGCCACCTCTTCCACAATAGACCCTGAGCCTTGGGAGGTGTGATAGAGATGTCCCAGTGCTGAACACTCCACTGTCACTTCTTCTCAGCACTGGAGTGTCTTTTGAGTCATTCCAGTGGTCACTGCCATCTGAAAACAGAAGCTTCTCTAGATAAGAGTGAGAGTAGTATTATCATGTGGGCATGCTCATTTAACAAAAAGGACTTGTGTGGGAATTTAGCCAGCAACAGTCGGTATTGCTCCCCTAGGGCTCATGACCTCCCCCACTATAGGGTTTTACAAGGTCTTCAGTACCAGACATGTATTCCCTCCTGTGGAGCGGGACTCCAGTCCAATTAGAGAGCAGTTGGTTTCCCCCACAATAGACGTGCCACTATTGCACAGTTGGCACATTTGGCCTGGCTGGTCCATCTTAAGGCTTGCAAGGTCCACTGCTGTTTACCACCACTGATGATTTCTCTCTCCCATAGGGCTGCCTGCAGCCATTGCTTTTACCAGCTTTCTGTCAGCTGGTTAACAGGGAGGAGGTTTCCAGCTCAGCACCAGTGACCTACAGCCCAGGCATATGTGGTCTTCAGCAATAGGGTCTTACCTTCTCATTCTGGTGGGCAACCAAGAGCCTTGACAATGATTGCTTGTAATGTTTTGGGGGCCTCAGGAACCTCCCTGGCCAACAACTCACTGGAAGGTATCCCATCCCTGGCACTGAAGTTTTTCTAGTATCAATCTAGTATTACTGACTGTGCCATTACATGAGGGAGAACATATGACATTGTTTGTTTTTTTTTAATAAATATTTTATTTATTCATTTTCAAGCAGAGAGAGAGAGAGAGCCACCACCTTGTAGGTCTGGCTTATGTGGGTCCTGGGGAATTGAACCCGGGGCCTTAGGCACTGGAGGCAAGTGCCTTAACTGCTGAGCCATCTCTCCAGCCCCTGACATTGTTTTTTGAGCCTGAGTTAGCTCACTTAGTATGATCCTTTCCAGATCCATCCATTTCCCTGAAAATTTCATAATTTCATTTTTCTTTATAGCTGAATAGTACTCCATTGTATGAATGAACCACATCTTCATTATCCATTCTTCTCTAGATTTTTTTAATGAGGTATAAAGTGCACAAATCTTAAGTGTCCAGTCAGTGTATTTTTGCATGTGTACAAATCAGGGTTAAGAACTGTGTTTGTCAGGCTAGCTGGTCTGTGAGCTTCCTGGAAATTCTCCTGTCTCCACCTCCGATTTTGGCATCAGTGTGCTGGGATTAGTGAAGCCTGTTATGGTTTTCAGCTTTCAGTGAGCTCTGGGGGATCAGGAAGTCAGACTTGAATGGCAAGCATTCTGTCCACTGAGCCCTCTCCCTAACCTTCCTAGCCTTATTCATTTACCTAGTCATGTATTTATTTGCTATTAGTTTTTTTGAGACAAGATCTTGTCTAGCCTAGATTGGCTTCCAACTTGCTATGTGACTGAGGATGACCTTGAACTCCTGATCCTCTTACCTCTACCTCCAAGTGATGGGATTAACGATGTGGGCCACCATGCCCAGATTTCCTTTACTCTTAGACAGTTACATACTTAACATATGTAGGTAGGTATGGTAGCCCTGTGCCAGCTTATTTCAGCATCACAGTTAATCTTGCCTTGTTAAATCAAACAATGCAAATGTAATTGTCTTATAGTATCCATGGGGTATTAGTTCTAGGACCCCTCCCCACACCAAAACCCTTAGATTCTCCAGTCCCTTATATACAGTGGTATAGCAGCTGCATGTAACCTGTGCACATTCTCTTCTTTGCTTAAATCATATCTAGATTACCTTTTTAAAAAAATAAGGGCTGTGGGGGCTGGAGAGATGGCTCAGAGGTTAAGGCACTTGCCTCCAGTGCCTAAGGCCGCCGGTTCAATTCCCCAGGACCCACATGGGCCAGACCCACAAGGTGGTGGCCCTGGTGCTATCTCTCTCTATCTCTATCTCTCCTTCTCTCTGTATCTCTCTGCATGAAAATGAATAAATAAAAATATTTAAAAAAAAAATAAGGGCTGGAGAGATGATTCCCCCCACAAACATCAGTCCATGATTATTGGATCAAAGGATGCAGAACCCATGGCTACAGAGAACCTAATGTAATTTCATACTGACCAGAGAGAAGTTAGGAAAATGGTGCTGTAGAGTTCCTATTTGGGAACCTGTCACAAATACCTTTTCCCTTCCAATTCTGTTATTTTCACAGTCAGCGTTGACTGAAATGATCTGAAAGTGTTGCACATTGATTTAAGGAAAGCATCAGATGAAAACGTGTTTTTTCCCTTGAGATATTTTAAATTAATATTCAAATTTCTTAAATATAAATATATATGTACATATATATTCTTATAATTTGAAGTCACAGTTCCCATATTAAAAATGTTACCCTAACTTGATTATGAAGAAGTTTTTCCTGCAATGTGCTTGTGGCGCATGAAGTTTGTCTTCATTGAGGATTTAACGTCAGGGAGGGAGCAGGAAGAAGATAAGCCATGGAAGGAATAAAGCTGGGATGTTGCTCAGTGGGTAGAGCTGTGGTCTAGCATGTACCAGACCCTGGCACATGCCCATTACCCAAGCATTCAGGAGGTATAGGCAGGAGGACCAGAAATTCAAGGTCATTCTTGGCTACATAATGGGTTCAAGGCCACCCTGAACTACCTGCCTGGGGGAGGAGGGAGGAATTCTTTTCCCATTTCCAGAGGAACTAACCATCTGCCAGAATCACTCTGGTAACAAATGTATTCGTTATTAGATTTTGCCTGGTTTTTAGTAGTCTACATGGTAGACTTAGCTGGACCCTATTTATCATTAGCATGTTCATAATTCATTGTTGTAGGTGTATGTGCATGTGTGTAGGTAGTATGTGTATGTAGATGTGTATGTGTAGGTAAAATCAGTAGGTAGTAGGTAGGTATGGTAGCCCTTGCCAGTTTATCTGCCATTTTCAGCATCCCCGTCCTGTGTTCTGCCTCAGCTTTCAGACAGCCTTAGAGCAAAGCCCTCTACCCGCCTGTGCTGGGACAACAAAGTTCTCCTATTAGCTACTCCCACCTTTTCCAAAAAAAATGACGTTAATCAAAGAGCAAACAGGTAACAAAGAACCATGCACACTCCCCTATCTAACTGTTTTCAGCTTGGGGATGTGGACACATGTTCCCACAAACACGCCCCTGAGACATGGACCCTGAACTGTTTTCTTCTGACTGCGAGATATGAAGAAATCCCAGGCCCTCTTTCCTGGGTGCTTTTCTGTACCTGTGGTTCATCTCAGGTGAAGGCAAGCTGCCAGTCTAACAAAACAGTCCTGACCTATCACATACTTGCCTTCAAGGATCCCAGATGAAGGCACTTTGATTTCCCCATCAGTGATGGTTTGCTGCCAATGAAGAAAGCAGTGACCCTTTGGGGTCAAAGACTTCAACTACTGTAATTCTAGAATCTCTTTTGCTATGGGACTGTAATGTCTGAATAGGTTTAAGATTTTAAAAAAATTTTTTTACTTCCTCTCAGTAAACTCTTCTTTCTTATAGCAAGGTATAGAGTGGCGGGAGAGGAAGCCCAGGGTCAGAGTGCTTGCTTGGCATGCATGAGGCCCTGGGTTCAGTCCTCTGGAGCATCTTGGGGTGAGGAAGACCAGCGCATATGACTGACGGGGTCTGCCAGACTGAAGAAATGGTTTGAGCTTGGCATTTACTTCTTTTTTCTCGCTAATCTTTAACTGAAGTTAATCAGCACTTTGTGGCCATGCACATTCCAGTGACTGGTTTTTTTTTTTGTTTTGTTTTGTTTTGTTTTGTTATTTTGGTTTTTCAAGGCAGGTAGCATCTCGTTCTAGCCCAGGATGACCTGGAATTCACTCTGTAGTATGGCCTCTGTAGGCTGGCCTCGAACTCATGGTGATTCTCCTACCTCTGCCTCCCGAGTACTGGGATTAAAGACATGCGCCACCACACCCGGCTCCAGTGACTATTTTATGTTTAGTTTTTCCCCTGAGTCACACGCTGACAAGAGTCAACACAACACAGTCTTGAGCCCTACTAGGAATCAACCACCTCTGCCTCTGGTTAATGGTCTGCGGAAGACCTTATCCCCCACTTTCCTCATCCCTTTAGACGGCTTTAGAAGAACACACAACTTTTAGGCTGAGGATATAGCTCAGTGGTAGAGCACTAGTTATGTGAGGACCTGGGTTTAATCCCCAGCGCACACACACAGAAAAACAAATACAATTTTTATTTCACTACCATGCATAAGAATATACCTGGTCTTGCTGGGTGTGGTGGCACACGCCTTTAATCCCAGCACTCAGGAGGCAGAGGTAGGAGGATCACCATGAGTTCGAGGCCACCCTGAGACTACAGAGTGAATTCCAGGTCAGCCTGGACTAGAGCGAGACCCTATCTCGAAAAACCAAAAAAAAAAAAAAAAAAAAAAAAGAATATACCTATGCCTGGCATGGTGGCTTATGCCTTTAAGTCCAGCAGAGGCAGAGGTAGGAGGATCATTATGAATTCAAGGCCAGCCTGGGACTACAGAGTGAGTTCCAGGTCAGCCTGGGCTAGAACGAGATGCTACCTTTAAAAAATAAAAAATAAGCCGGGCGTGGTGGCTCACACCTTTAATCCCAGCACTCGGGAGGCAGAGGTAGGAGGATCGCCGTGAGTTCGAGGCCAGCCTGAGACTACAGAGTGAATTCCAGGTCAGCCTGGGCTAGAGCGAGACCCTACCTCGAAAAACCAAAAAAAAAATAAAAATAAATAAAAAATAAAAAAGAATATACCTGTGCAAAAAAATTTTTAATATTTTTCCAATTCTGTGAGGATAAAAAGTAACTTAGTAGTGAGTTGAGATTTGTTAGGTATTTTTGACACTATTTTTTGTTTGTTTTGTTCATTTGTTTTTTTAACGTAGGGTCTCACTCTAGTCCAGGCTGACCTGGAACTCACTATATTGTCTCAGGATGGCCTTGAACTCATGGCGATCCTCCTACCTTTGCCTCCCAGAGTACTGGGATTAAAGGCGTGCATCACCACGCCCAGCTGTGGATAAAAATTTTAACCATAATCACCCAGGCACATTTTGGTAGTTAGTGTAAACCAGTGACAAGCCACATGCCAGATATTGACTCCTAAGCCTTGGGGGGAATTGGCCTTCATCCAAACTAATGAGCACCTTTCCTCAGATTTCAATGGCTGCTATCTCATCAGCTCTGCTTCTTACAGTTTTGGTTTTTCTTTTGAAACATTTGCCCAGCTTGACCCCAAACTCCAGGCTCAAGTGGTCATCATGCCTTAGCTTCCAAAGTAGCTGGGACTACAGACCCTTGCCAACATATCCTGCTTAGACTGGCATTTTTAGATTGCCTGTTCATAGGAACTACTGTCATTATGAGACTGACGCGCTGCCTACTGCGCTAAGGAGGCAGATAGGAACTTCTGTCATTAACATTGCCGATATAGACCTTCCCCTCTGCCTCAAGAGGTTGGCAGGAGCTGGTCTCTTGTCACCTTCTCAGTGGGTCACTTGTGTCCCCTTCAGCACTTCCCAGGAGGAGCCTAAATGGCTTCATCCTGGACTAAGCACTCAAAGAACAAGTCTGTTTTTCTACCCACTCCTTAATCAGTTGGTGGGCAATGGCTAACTTGGGGGGCAGCGAGAAAGGAAAGGTCTTATTCTGTGGTTGTATAGAGGTTCTTTTCAGGGCAGTGACCACCTCATCGTAATTGAACCAGGCAGCTGCCTCAAGTTCTCTCGAGTTCACCTGAATCTGAAAGACAAGGAAGAAAATAAAAACATGTAAGGTTAAGAGCTCTAAAATTCAAAACACTATGGCCCAAAGTGAGAACGTGGTTACAGAACGAAGCTCTTAGGCAATAACATGTAGAAGCAAAGAGCAAAGTGCTGTTTCCAAGGGCTGCAGGGAACGAGAAAAAAAGGAAGTGTTTGGCAAATGTTATAAAGTTCCACTTATATAAAATAAATTCTGGAGACCTGTACAACATAGGCCTTCTAAGTTAACAGTACTATGTTGAATACATTAAATAAAGCTCATGTTAATTGTTCTTACCATAAAAGGAAAAAAATAGCCAGGAGTGGTGGCGCACGCCTTTAATCCCAGCACTTGGGAGGCAGAGGTAGGAGGATCCCTTTGAGTTCAAGGCCACCCTGAAACTATTGAGGACTGGGGTTCAATTCCCCAGTACCCACATAAAGCCAGACAGACAAAGTGGCACATGCATCTGGAGTTCATTTGCAGTGACTAGAGGCCCTGGCATACCTATTCTCGCCTCTCTCTCTCTCTCTCTCTCTCTCTCTCTCTCTCTCTGCCTCTCTTCTCTCTATATCTCTCTGCTTGCAAATGAAATAAAATTAAAAACAAATAAACCATGTGCTGTGCAGATGTAAACTTGGAAAAACAAAGAGAAGAAAGCCCTCTGACCAGCAAAGAAACCCCTATAGAGTAAGGGAAGGAAAGGGCTTACGTCTGTCTGCCCTGGCTTCACAGCTGCGTGACAAGCAATCATGAGTGAGCTGTTGGGAAAGGGCCAGTGCTGGGAGGCAGAGTACTCTAGTTTTTCCACTTCCAGCCCCACCTCTTCTGCGACTTCTCGGTGGATGGCCTCTTCCACGCTTTCACCTGCAAACACATTAATTCAGACAGCCTTGGAGCAGGTTGTGTATCATGGATCCTGACAGTCTCCCCCTCCCCCCCCCCCCGGGACAGGAGCGCAGAACTACTTCTAAGGTCTCAGTCTCCTAAATCCGAGTTTTTCCAGCGCTAGGAATCTGTCCTGGAGTTGGATGTTGAAGTATAGTGCTTAAGTCTAGTTGGCTAGGTATATTACAAGTCAGGGTAGCAGCAGGAGAGGCTGCTACAACCCTCAGCTTTAACACAATTCCACTTTCACCATTTACACATTATACCCAATAGACTAAAAAAATAAATAAATAAAACAATATAAATCAAATATAAATTTTAAAATATAAACAAATATGAAATTCTAGGTAGTATGCATGCTGAAATAATTATGAAGCATGCTGATGGCTACAATCTGTATATCAGAATATAAGATGGGTTGATGATTGGACAGAAATGATTAGATGAATGCATAAGTAATAAAATTTTAGGAAAAATTACTGACTCAAAGGGTGGGTATAGGAGTTTTCACTATAGTTTTTCCAATTATGTTATATGTTGGAAATCTGCCTAATGTGACATTGGGAAATTATAATACCAGAAGGCAGTTATTTATTTATTTATTTGCACGTGGTGGGGGAGTCACACTAGGATCTCATACTACTGAAAAGCAAAGTCTAGATGCGTTTGTCACTTTTTGGCATCCAGGCTGGCAGGCTTTGTAAAAAGCACCTTTAACCACTTAGCCATCTTCCCATCCCAGAAAGCAGTTTTCTTCACATGATAGGAGAGGATATGTTTGGAATTCCAAGCTCTATGGCAACAAGACAAATGCCTACTACTAGTAATCGGTTTTACCCTTCATTGTCACCTGTATATGCCCTAAACTTACCTATATCACAAAAACCTGCCAAGGCAGAATAAAACCCCTTGGGGAAGGAGCTCTGTCTGGCAAGCAGGCATCGAGCCCCATCTGACACCAGCGTGATCACCACCGGAGCCATCTAGGAAAGAATGGAAACGGAGATGCTGCACTTCGGGGCCTAGTGGCCCTATGGGATGGACAACTAAAGAAGCCTTTCAAATCGACACATAGGAAATGTTAGATCAGACTCATATTAGACCAGAATTGCTTCCTCCCCAGTCTTACTCTCTTTTCCTACCCAAAAATTAAAAAATTTTTTTTTCGTTTTTGAGATTGAAGAAGCTATTCATGGTGTTGACACACACCTTTAATCCCAGCACTTGGGAGGCAGAGGTAGGAGGATCGACGTGAGTTCGAGGCCAGCCTGAGACTACAGAGTGAATTCCAGGTCAGCCTGGGCTAGAGCGAGACCCTACCTCAAAAAACAAAATCAGAACCAAAAAAGATCTTCTTTCCCAAGAACAGATGGCCTTCTCAAATTACTCTCCTCTTTTGCTTTTAAATCCTTCCTTCTCTCCTTCCTTCCCTTTTCCATCCTCCCTATTTTTAAAAAATTTTTTAAATGTTTTGACAACTCCCACACATATAGGCAATCTAACATGATCAAAATCCCCTTCTTTTTTGAGACAGGGTCTCAGGAAGCTGAGGCTTGCCTCTCCCTCCCAAGTGCTGGAATTAAAGGCACCACCACATCTGGCATGAGCTCATAGAGGAGCGCTAACCTGTGGATAGTAGATGATTTTATTGGAAGGACACACACGCTTGCTGCCAGCCATGTTCTTCTTGGTGGGTTGTCCGCTTCTGCTGCAGAACTGATGACCATCATGCCAGTGGAGAAGAGCCTGAGCCTAGGAGCGCAGAGATGGGCGCGGTTCACTGCTTGTCCATTACGGTATCCGGAGAAACTGGTGAGGAAGCTCCAGGCTCTTTCCACCTGACCTACATTAAAGGGCTACTAACTGTTTAAACTCTCAGGTATGGAAACTATCTCAATAGATTCCCCTAACATCAGAAATCTAAGAGAAAGCATGTTTTATTCAGTGCACAAGCTCATACTAAGCAAGTGTTACATGAGACCCTGTCACACACACACAAAAAAAACACATATCCACCCCTATACATGAGTAATTAAATGTCCTACAGAACTGGATGGAAACCAGACCCTACCGTGAACAGCAAAGAAGAATCCACCGAGTTCAGCTGAAAAAGAGCCTTCCTCAGCTTAATGAAAGACCCTTTGAGCTCTGCCTCTATTTCAGATTGTGGCAAGGAAGCTAGAAAATTAGAAAAGAGAATAAATTTAATATCAAGAGCTGAAAAGATGGCTTAGCAGTTAAGGCATTTGCCTGCAATGCAGAAGGACCTGAGTTTGATTCCCCAG
>PVHP010032922.1:0-20016 GCA_004024765.1 Zapus hudsonius | reverse complement strand
GGTGGGCTCCAGGCCAATGAGAGAGTCTGTCATAAAGAGAGAGAGAGGAAAGAAAGAAAGAAAGAAAGAAAGAAAGAAAGAAAGAAAGAAAGAAAGAAAGAAAGAAAGAAAGAAAGAAAGAAAGAAAGAAAGGAAGGAAGGAAGGAAGGAAGGAAGGAAGGAAGGAAGGAAGGAAGGAAGGAAGGAAGGAAGGAAGGAAAGAAAGAAAGAAAAGAAAGAGGAAGAAAGGAGAGAAAGAAAGAAAGGAAGGAAGGAAGAAAGAAAGAAAGAGAAAGAGGAAGGAAGGAGGAAGGAAAGAGAGAAAGAAACAAAGAAACAAAGAAAGAGAAAAGGCAGACAGCACTCATGAAGAATAGCACCCAAGCTTGGTTATCCTCCGGTCTTCAAAGGTACACCCAGGAACACAGACATGAAGGCACACAAAAATCAGAAGATTAAATCAGAAGATTTCTAAATGGGCAGCTGGAGATTAGTCACATATTCCAATCTTGAGCACATGGTGTCCTATGAGGTTCACACACACTTGTAGCTGCACATGCACAAAGATAGATAAATAAATGTCCCATCACTTTTCAGAGTTGCCTGCGGGATGGTTGATATTAGGCGTGAGCTGATGAAATCTCAAGTGAGTGAGATCTTGTTTGGTACATCTCACTCCGCAAACCTGGTGTCCCTCATTGGACTCAAATCTCACGGGTAAAATGAATCAATTATGGAACACCTGATCCTGCAGGAAGGAAATATGGACATGCTCCTTGTTCTTCACCTAGAAACCCCTCGTCCTACAGAAAGGGCTGTGTGCTCTTTTAAGTGTATGAGGGTTTTTTGTTTTGTTTTTTTTTTTAGTTAAAAAAAGAAAAAAATGGATCCTATGTGTCTTGCCCTCATTTCTGTCACTGAGGCAGAGGCTTCTGGGCCCGTTGAGGATGATGCTAGCTGACAGGACCAGCACACAGCTCACAGGATGTGATGATACAATTGCAATTCTGAGAGAGAGAGAGAGAGAGAGAGAGAGAGAGAGAGAGAGAGAGAGAGAGAGAAACCTCTGTCGCTCTCATTATCTGCTGCTGTGCCTGCTCGATGCTGTCTCTGCTCCCTTCAAAATGAGGGGGGATTATTAAATGTAATTCTGTTAATTATGGCTTGGTGGGAAAGCTGATGGGTCCAGAATGCATGCCCCAAAGGAAGAACAACATGAGGGAAAGATTGGAGGGCTTTAATGGTGGTGCTTGAAGATAATTATAGGTATGGAAACCAATTTCAGAGGGAGAAAAAAAAAATCCCAGGCAAGCGCAGACTGTTTTCATATTGCTGCATAGCTCCCTTTTAGTGTGATACATTAACTGATTTTCCCTGAGGGAAGATAATTCTCACCATGTCAGTCTCCTGGATGGAGAGTCCCCGGCTTAGGTCATCAAGCAATAAGAGGGAACTCAGAAGCCTCAAGTGCCTGCTGCAATTTCCTAGCCTTGCACAGAGGCAGCCAGGGGGCTATATGGCTTACTTGGTCTCAGGCTTTACAGCAAGCAAACAAACAGAAAAATATCAGATCCTTCAACATACATTACACTGTACAAGGATGCTCCTTGTAATTGATTTCTGTTATAATGATAGTATCAAAGTATGTACTGTGAGTAACCATACTGACTCCTCAGCATCTAGTGGGACAGTCAGCATGCAGTCGGTTAATATCAAAGAATCTAGCCTTTCTCTTTAAAATATTATGTCCCAGAATAATGACTCTAATAAGCATACTGAAGTACCATCACTTTAATTCCACAGAAAGGATGACAAGTACATTTTGGATGGCCTTTTTTAATGGAGTAGAAGCAGGCAATAAAATCTCCCAGAGGGTATCTGCCATTGGTTGGCAATGACAGACTGCGGTTTTTATTTTGCAATTTAAGATTTCTCCAACTTGTTCTCCTGGATACACCTTTGTGAAATGTGCCCTCTAAATGTATCTCTCAAACACATGTTCCTATCTATGGCACAATTGAGGCAGAAAAGGGGACAGAATAATTCAGTGTTCTGTAAGTGTGGGATACACATTCAGGATAACCTCTGGACAAGAGAAGATGTTGAGTATTAAGGGGACATGAGAGATAAACTTGAATGCCAGTGAATTACTATTTTAAAAAAGCTACTTTCTTTTCAGTCTGTCAGCTTATACTAAACGAGAGTCTCTACTGGTACTTCTCGTAAAAGCTGCTCCAAAACTTACTAATTTCACATTTTGTCAGAAAGAAGATAGCAATCACTTGTGATTTCTCAGTATGGTTTTGTTCTCTGCCTACCCTATCACAATGACTTTTCATTTATGAGTATGATAAAATAAAAATTACTTGGTTTTAAGAAGCAGATGCCATTCAGAGAGGCAAAAACTATTCTCTAGGGCTGAGATGAAGGCTCAGCAGTTAAGGGTGCTTCTTTGCAAAGCCTGCTGGGTAAGGTTCAGTTCCCAAGCCACCCATGTAGGCTGGATGCAAAAAGTGTCTCAGATGTCTGGAATTTGTTTGTGACACCAGGTGGTTCTTATGCACCCATACACACACAAGAAAAGAATATATTTTTTTAATTAGGTTAAAAAAAAACAAAGCAAAAGGTATGTGGAGCTAATAAAAATCATGTATGTGGCAGCTAATAACTGAAGCTGACCTGGAGACTGAGGGTAAATATCACTATTTCAGTGAAGTTGAACTTGAGGGCTCAGATGTTTCTTGGCTGAGGAAGCTACAACCCTGTTCATTGCAGATACTCACCAGCATTCCTGGAACCTGCCACTAAGTGCCTAAAACACCCCTTTTCCCACACTGTGACACCAAAAATAATGTGTCCAGACATCTCCAAAAGTTCCCTGAGACTGAGAGCATCACTCAGATGGAAACCACAACATGATACCTGAGTACATGTTTCAGTGTGATGGTAGCAGGGAATAGTGTTGAGCCTCGTGAAAGTGACATCATGAAGAATTCCAGGGGTGACAGCCATCAATCAAGGGAGATGACACATAAAGTTAAGGAATGCTGGATGGATACATTTTAATAAAGAGATCTCCTTGGAGGGTTTTCCCCTATCCACCATTTCATTCAAATATATTAAGATCATCAATACTACTTCTAATAAAGGATTCCAGATATGAATCCCCAAAACAAGGTTGTCGGGGGTCTTCTGCCTTTGCAATTCATTTCTCTGTCCAACCAGACAGAATGGCTTTGTGAACCTGAAGGGAAAAAATGCATGATCCAGCCTGCCAATCTGGAACGCCTCAGTGGGCTGAACTGGCCTGGCTTTTTTGATGAGGTGTTTGGCAGCTCAACTATTTCATTTCATTCTTTTATTTTATGTTTTAGGTGCATATGCCCAGAGGCCTTTGGACAATTGCCTCTTTTTTAATAAAGCTAATAAATGCCCATAGGAAATTTACCTATATCTAAACTGACATAACAAAGCTGATACATCAGAGAGGTCGGGCATGAGAGATTCCAGCAATTTATATAAACGGAGGAAGCTGGCATGGATTTGGACTGCCTGGAGTTATTACTCAGGCCTTGGCAGTCTTCCAGGCTGCTCATAATTTTAAATAAATTCTGATCTTGGTGATGTGTACTTATTGATCAACTTTTCAGAAAGTCATCACCATGTACTCTTTGACTACATATTGATCCAAATTCTCCACAGTTCCTGAGAGAGGTCTGGCATTACATTAGCTATTATCTGCACCACAATTTATCCTTCTATGTGAATCAAGCCAGTGGAGAAGTGAGTCATTCTGTTCCACTTACCATGGAAAGAGACCCAGAGAACTGGAGGAAAATGAGTCTCAGGCCCCGTGTCTCAATCCCTCACTAATTTGTCGTTGTTGTTTTTGTTTGTTTGTTTGTCTCTTGAGCTCTTGGGTCCTCCCTTATACTAAAAAAGTAAACAGTGGTGTTAATGGATTTGTAGTTCTAGCATTTTTTTTCCTTTAAAATTACTATTCTAAAAGTATTCTGCTATCCTATCATCCACAGGGAAGTAGGTAGGTAATAGGTTTCATAAAACAATCTCATGCAATTTCCTTTATAATTTATGGCCTGATTCTAAATGTCTGGGCAGAATTAGAGGAGAGTTGGGGGCCACAGGAGACTTTCTGCATGCTTAAAGAGGTGGGTTTGTTCATTAATTCAGCAAATATGTAATGAACATGTATTCTGTTTGCTAGGTGCTAAGATCACAACCGTGAATAACCAAGTTTGTCTACTCTCATATACACCAGGTATGAAGAAAGGCCCCTGAGCACACAAAGGTTTTCAACATAGGTACAGACACATGTATGTGACATGTGCCCGTTATCTTATGTCACTTGGGAGGGGCTCTTGATGGCGCTGCCTTCTAAGCCAAGCTACACTAAGTACAGTGTTCAACCATTGTTGTGTCATGTTTATGTGATGTCATTCCTCTCCTCAGTCCTCTCTGAGAAGTGGAGGAGTCAGCATGGCAGTTTAGTGTCACCATTTAGCGAAGTCACATGGCCACAGAGCCCCATCGGGGCACATTCTGCTCTGTGCAGCTGTGCAGTACGACCCTACTCTAGCACAGCCTGGGTAAAAATAGCCCAGGAGAGCATGTGACTTTGCTAAATCACCTCCAGGGATAATACTCTCTTGTGATGCAGAATTCAAACATGGATTGTCACCAGACTCTGTTCATGTCCTCCTTCTGAAACTGCCTGTCCTGTTGCCCATCAAATTCTCTCTGGACTCATGTGTGGACCTCAAGGTGAACCGTTCAATGTTAAACAAAGGTCTGACTATGATAGGTGTCTGATGGATATGCAGCACATGAATGATAATTTCATTCCATGGTGTAAGTATCCAAGGTCTCTGTGAGGAAAGTAACCAAAGACACTATGGATAAGTGTGTCTGAACTTCCTGCACCTCCAGCCTCACCCAATCCCACCCTTCTGCTCTAAGCAAAAGAGAAACTCACTTCTGAGAAATTCAAAAGTACTTCAGGGACAATGACCATTCTTTGTACTGTAAATTCTTGCCCATGAATGATGCACCTTCATATACTTCATATAATGTCTCCAAGATTTTCTACCCAAGTAATAAGGCTCCACAGTAAAGGGCTTTGGAATGATTGGGAGATATTTATTAACAAAAGTATTATGAAGTCTAATTATTTTATTTAGTCATTCATCCACAAGTCTTAAGTGACTTCTATTGTGTGCACGACTCTAGGTGAAAGTGTAATTGTATTTTTGGAGTGTGTGCACTTATGTATGTACATATGTAGTATAAGCACATAGGTGTGCAGATGCGAATGCCCCATTCACACATGTGTGAAGGCCAGATGTCCTTCTTTCTTAATCTTCTTCTGCCTTATTTCCTTGAGTCAGGGTCTCTCTCTGAGTCAGAACTCATGCTGTTCTTCAGCTAAGCTGGCTGTGAGTTTCAGCAACTCTTCTGTCTCTGCCTCCCTCAGCTCTGGGGTTACAGGCATGCATAACCACTCCCACTTTTTATGCGAGTACTGAGCTTGAACTTCGCCTTCATACTTGTGCCACAAGTACTCTCACCCCTGGAGCCATCTCCTCAGGTCCAGAAGTAGGCTTGAATACAATAGTCTCCCCTGGAGGAGTCCAGTAGGTCATAAAATAGGAGCAGCATTCCCTCATTCCACAAATGCTGACTGAATTCCTACCTCCTGCATCAGCTGTGATGCAAGCTAGAAAGACAGATTCTATAAAAGAGCTACAAATGGGGCCTCAAGAGATTTCTCAGTGGTTAAAAGCACTTCTTTGTGCAGCCTGATGCACAAAGTGGCTCATGCGTCTGGAATTCGTTTGCAGTGACAGTTAAACCATGCCCAGTCTCTCCCTGTCTGCCTCTCTCTGTGTGTCAAATAAATCTATGTTCTGAGTATTCTTTTCAGGAGACTAAGGAAGCCTACGACCCCTTTTGCAGAAATTTCATCAGAAACTGCTGACGTAATTTAAATGCTGATGCTTCTGGGAGGGTCATATTTCATTGCTCCATGTGCTGAGTGCCTGTGGGTCGCACGTCAGCCAAGGAGCATGGGCAGCGGGTCTCTGCAAATGGAAAAGGGAGATTCATTCTATGGCTAAAACATACTAAATATTTCTAGTGTGGCAGAGGCCAGGCAACAAGGATATTCAGAATATCAATGTCTGCTATTAGGAAAATCGCAGTTCAGAGGAAAGAGATGTGAGCAATCTTTCTGGGCTAGAAATGCATTTGCAAATGTCACATCGGAAATATAACTTTATTATGAAAAAGCGATTGAAGTTCACCACTAATGCCTGACATTTCAGGATGGTTCTTGCCCTGTTTTTAACTAATCACACTCAGGGTGGCTCTGTTTTTCAAAGTCCCATTCATGATTAGACTGCTGAACTTTACGGAAAGAGTTGTCGGATGAAGCACTAGAATTTGATTTTCATGGGTGATCTTTACCAACTCAGGTAACAGAGATCTGTCTCCAGCTCTTTCCCTTCACATAAATCTAAGTCGGTGGGCCAGGCTAGCTTTTATGAGAAATGCATAAAGTCACAAGTGACATCAATGCATTCTCAAAAAGCAAATTACTAAGGAAACCCATAGTAGGGGGACTCACCAGTCTGTGGCTCAGAAATTGATTAGGAATTATCACTTGATCATCTGGCTGCACAAAGCCCTATATGCTTGAAGTGAACTTTCCACATAGTGTGTATATTGCTGATAAATAAACTCTGAATGATGATCCAAAGAGTATTTCTTGCCTCACTTACCTGTTGGCATTACCTTCTTGTTGCTGAGACAAAACACCCAACCAGAAGCAACTTATGGAAGTAAGGGTTTTCTTCAGCTCACAGTCTCAAAGGGAAGCTTCGTCATGGTGGAGACAGCACAGCAGAGCAGAGGGCAGGTATCACATCTTGTTACATCAGCTGGGAGGGAGCAGGAAGAATGAGATAATTCTGGCAAGGAAGGCTTGGGCTGTAACACCCCAAGGTCCTTTTCAAGTGACACAGCTCCTCCAGCAAGGCTCCACCTCCCAAATTGCCACCAACCGGAGATTGAATATGAGGTTTAATCACAAATACACAAGGCTATGAGTGACATTTCACATTCAGATTACCCTATGGGATACTCCCTCCCCAACCTCATACAGAAAGGAAGAACACACAAATGTTTTCATCTTTGTTTCCTTACTATTGTCTCCATCTTGGTTTAGAAGCAGGAGTAATGGCAATAGCTAGTCACTTATTCCAAGCATTTTCTAAAGACCATCTCCTGTAAGTCTCATAATTTCTGTACCCTGGAAATAGGATGTCCCCATGTTACATATGAGAACACTGCCTTGAGAAATTGTGTGTCTTCCTTAAGGCTTCACAGATGGAAGATAAGGGAATCAGGCAACAAAATGCCGGAAACAACCTTCTTAACCACAATATTACTAATGAACATTAATATATTGATTGAACAAAAGTGTCTTATATAAGCATAGGCAATTAGCAAACAATTTCAACACTCATCATCCTTTTTATAGAGTATTTATTTACATGCTTTAAGATGCAGAGATGCATAGATTAATCTCTTTAAAAGGTAACAGTTTGATGAAAGAAAAGAGGTGCTGAAATTTTTTAATGTATAATGTAAAAAAAGTTAGTTAATCATCTTCAAGCTCTCTCTGTCCTCAAAAATAACCACAACTTTTTAAAACATTTTTATTGACTATTTTTATTCATAATCATTTCCCTAATTTGGTGGACACACCCTGAGTTGAAAGAAGACTAACCTCTGGAACTTTCCTGTCCAGAAGTGGCCAAATTGCTTTTAGGGGCAAAGCCTGAGAAATGAGAGAGCTAACTCCTAGTCTACCCAGCTCAGGTGTAGGCTAGCTGGCTCGAGCAGCAGCCTGAAGGAAAAGAAGCTCAAGAAAAGTTTAGTTTAAGCCATTAGCAAACCTGCTGCACCTGCTGTCACTGCTGCCCTGATCTTACTGAGGCTGCGGCTTCCTGGGCATACAGGTACTCATTGGCATTTTTATTGAACAACTTGACCACTGTATGAGCAAAGGGTGAGGAACTTTGCGATTTTGATAATCCTTAAACATTTGTTAAAGGATGACATCTGGACTCTGCTGATCCAGAACACATATATATACACTCTGATCACAAATGTAACCACATGAAGCCCACCTGTTGTCTTCCACAGATGGGCCCATAGTTGCTGACCTTCTTGTCTTCAATGCTATGATCAGCACTTCTTATGCATGTATGTCTGCTCTGAATCAAGTCCAATCAGACCTCTAAGGAAACTGAGCAAAGAGCATAACTTAAGATCAGTCAGCATCTCTAAACACTGCTTGTCAATATTGGTCATCTGTGCTGTCCAGGGCAAATGTACACTAAGGCAGAGGAAACCTAGTCACATTGTTTTCAGTAGGTGGATTCCATAGTTGTAAGATTAACTTTAGGGCAAGTTACAAGTAAGGAATTTAGCATCTCAGAAAAGTTGGATGTAAGGTCCATAATAAATATTCCCATAGCTCATTCTCATGTTTCATTCTTATCGTTAATTCCCAGATTGTTCTTGTAGTTCATCCCAACAGAGCATAATGTCATTTTATCATAATCTCCTCCCAATACTTTCCTTTGAATCCCCTCCTCTGCCACCTTCCACTGCCTCCCACATTTGTAAAGAGTAGATTTTGCCTATTCCTTCACGGCCTATACTATTTCATTGTCTTACTTGTAAATTTCAGCAGGGGCACTTGGCCACCACTGTAGTGCAAATTCTAAGGTAATATGCCTTTCCCTATACCCAAGAGAATGAACGACTGTTAGAAAGAGCATGAATTAATGGGTTTTCTTGTGAAATGGAAAAAAATAGTTTGAGTCCTCATTAATTGGAGAAGATTTTATGACTTGAGGAAGCACTATAGTAGTGAAAGTAGCACCAGCTTTCGGAATCCAATATCCAAAATTATGGCTAGATTCTGTCAGTCAAAATTCCTCATGACCCCTTATACTGGGTCTCCTCCATTGCAGGATAGAAGGCATGGTAATTCTCTGGCATTGTTATGAGGCTTTCTTGGTTCCTGCCTTCTTGAATGAAAGAATTATTGTTGATTTTAAAGTAGTTTATGAGTATTTATGTGGTGAGTGACATATCCATGCCACCTAAATGATGATGGACCACATCTACCTTTCATGTCATTTCTTCCCATGATCCCACATGGGGAGGGGTGTCAAACCACAATGGAAATGATATCACAAGGATGTCAAGTTCTTCTGAGAATGCAGATACTTTGCTAATGCACAGGTATGGGAAAGTGGCCAAGCACCTTGGGTTTTCATATAGCAAGGACAACCTATCTGTAGCCTCAAGGACATTTAACCACAAGGGACATAGCCACCAAGATACACCTGCAGTGAGTTTTACTGTTGCTTGGTGGGTTGGCTAGTTAATTGGTTGGTCACTGCATATCTAACTCCTTTGAAACTGCTTACAGTCCTATGATTGATCTCATGACTGTCAGCGAAGACAATCTGTTATTTTTTTTTAATTGTGGCGTAATCATGAAAGCTGGGGCCAACGTTTTGTACAGCCCAAGAAGCCAATAGACTGTTGGGCTGAACAAACAGGAACAAGGTTTAGGCTGTTTTCTAGGAACCCCCAGCTCCACCATGCATGTCTGTCTTCTACCTAACAACATCCCCAACACTTGTTATATGGATGAGACCAATGTAAATATGACCCATAACTATGAACCCTACATAATGTAATAAGCTAAAATTACATAATAAGCAAAAGTATGAAAACACACAAGAAGGTCGTATGTAATTATAGTGAGCCTTCCTGGGAAGTCTATTAAAAATTAATAGTAAATAGCATATTAGTATAACATACCACCTCTCAAAATCTAACTACTTGGGACAATATTTCTTTCATATTATCATATCATATGCATATAGCAATAGCCATAAACTTGTACTCTGTACAGTGATACTTACTTCTCTCCTTTGATGTGGTGGCCTTTCACAAGTTTAGAATGAACAAGAACCTTCTTGTTCTCCTAAGTTTTCTCTTGTGATTTAATTTTCCCAATTTCCTCAGTTATTATACATAGGATAAGGCTCAGAAGATGTTTACCATCTTTGTGTTTTATTTTTTTTCCAGTGTCCCTCTTAAAGTAAACACTAGGGACTGACGAAATAGCTCAGCGATTCAGAGGCTTGTCTGCAAAGCCTGACAACTCAGGTTCAATTCCACAGTACCCAAATACAGCCAGATGCACAGGGTGGCACATGCATCTGGAATTATTTGCAGGGGCACGATGCCCTGGCACACCCATTCTCTCTGCCTGTGTCTCTTCTCTCCATCTCTCTCTCTCTTACTTTCTCTCTCTCTCTTTCCCTCTCTCTGTCTGTCTGTCTCTCTGCTTGCAAATAAATAAATATATTTCTAAAAAAATTTTAAAGTGAACACTATTCTAGATGCAAACAGATTAGCAAAGATACAGCTGCAAGCTCTGATCCAAATTACATACTTCTGTTCAGTGCAGAGCTTCTAGGACCTTTCGTGGGGTAAGTCAGGTGTCCCAGGTATTTTCGTCATGTGTACTTGCCTAACAATACTTGCAAAAATTTTGATTTAAACCCTAAACTCAAGTTGTTACCTCTATTCTCCTGAAATATTATCCTGTTGAGTTCCACCTGCCTTTCCAATCTGATGAAATCTACCTGAATGACGCTATCATCCATCATATTATCCCTCCCGCCCAGGGCCTGTCATCCACAAATTTGATAAGCAAACCTATATGTCTTTATATAACTCAAGGTAAAAAAAAAACATGTACAAGACATATTTTAAGCAGAGTCTTGTTAGAAAGCTTCTAAGCGCCACTTACTAGATGAGTGACTCACTCAGATGAAATTTTTGGGAACCAGTGTCAGCTAGCTATGAATTTCTCTCATATATCCATGGTGTGTTTCCAAAACCATGTCAGCCATCCCTGCACCTGATACACTATCCTATTTTGCTAATCAAGGCATCATTTTCTCTTACTTGACCTTGTGGAATGTTCTCACTTCTCCATAATTTTAAAATAATCACCAAAATATTAGCACATTCACTAATCCTAAGATTATACCTCTAAATGCAGATACTATTTTATTACAGACTATCACATTATATTCTATGTTCCTCCATTTTCAATTACCTGTGAAATTTTTTTTGCTCTCTTTTGTCTCTTTTCACCCCATTCTCCTGAAAGAAGAAAACATCCGAATCAAATCTGAGGGTCTCTGGTTCTCCCCTTCTCATGGCTGCATCTCACCCTCTGTAAAACATAGGAAATGTCCAACTTTTTTATTATTTTTCTGTTGAACACATCTCTCTGTTGCACACTTCTTACAACCCTTAGAGGTTTCTTCTGTGGCTTGTGCTCACACCTTCCTCTATTTGTGTGAACTCTGAGTTCTGAACACACAGGACTACTGGTAAACCTTGTAATTTCCATAATCATGCATTCCTGAATTCATTTCCAGACCCTCATACCTCTTGGATTTTCTTGTCTTTAAAAAAATTACTTGATTGTGGGATGCTAACCACATAACAGTTATGGGACCTTTACATTCCATTGTTAGACTAATGCTGAGTGTTTTTAATCAAATGAAAGTCAAGTCTTCACAGTTTATGCCAACTACGTTAATTATATCCACTGAACAATAGAAATAGTTTATGAATTGACAATTCACCACTCCATGTTTTATGGTTAGATATTTCATCAAAAGGAATCTGCTTTTTGAAAAATATTTTTATTGATTTATTTGCCAGGAGAGAGAAACAGAGAGAGAAGGAGTCAGGGAGAGAATGGGTGCACTAGGGCCCCCAGCGGGCACTGCAAATGAACTCCAGATGCATGCGCCCCCTTTTGTGCATCTGGCTTTATGTGGGCACTGGGGAATCCAACTCAGGTTGTTAGGTTTTGCAGGCAAGTGCCTTCACCGCTGAGCCATCTGTAACCCAGGAATCCGTTTTTATAGACTGGATTTTCACTTTCCTGCCATTAAAATGAAGGGTCAACTAGTCATGCTCACTCTGGGAATCAAGAAGTATTGCAGGAAAGGTGAACATTTTTTAATGACATTGTTGTTCTCAAAAAAACGAGCAGCTGATATTTATTATCAGAGACTGCATTATTATAGTATACAAAACTATGATACAATTTTTACCTTATAAACCTGATTGTGGTTTTATACTTGCTCTAAGAATAAGAGTTGGGCTAAACTATAATATACTAAATCTATACCATAGCAAAAATAAAAAATTATTTATTAGAGAGAGAGAACCACTAGGGTTACAAACCCCTTTACAAACATGCACCACTTTGTGCATTTGCTTTACACAGATAATGGGGAATGGAACCTGATCTGGTAGGCTTTGCAAGCAAGTATCTTTAAACTTCAAAGTCATCTCCCTAGCTCCTTCATTTTCTTATCTTTTGAAACCACCTTTCTGTTGTGGTTTCAAGATCTAAGACTTGGTCATTTACGTTGGCAGAGAATACTATTGTAGAATTGGATGACGCAGAACTTTTTTAAATACCGGTCACAAAAGTAAGTCCTGACATGACTGCAACTTATTATTAACTATGTACACATAAATATATCAACTGGCCTTTAATTAAGAAGAATAAAAGCAGCATAAGTATATGAACATATTAATGCAGAAAGTACCAAAATTTACCTCAGGGACATTATACTAGCCAAATAAACCTCTTTAGCATCCATGAATGATCCATCAAATTGAAATCATAATTCAAAGTGAAAAATAACATATTTGTCCTTCCACATATTATATATATTTTGCAGTGGCAAATGGCAGACAGAAAGGCCTATTTTGTCATGGAGTTTTCATTCGAGTGGGAAAGATTTTACAGTAACAAAATTAGAAACTAAAGCATGAGAAGTAGCCAGCTATGCAAAGACTGAGAAAAGGGCACGTCAGAAAAAACAGGAAAGATGAGGGAGGACAAAGGGAGCCAAAGGCATCCATCACAGCCAAACCTATGGAGAGACTAACGTACCACTACAGGAACCCAAACATGGTGAAAATCTGTACTAGACTTACGACATGGATTCGTCGCTCTTTGGTATGTAATTTCTTCTTCTCTGCCTTCTCAAGAGAACTACAGAGTGACCTTGAGCTACTTTTCAAGGTCTCTTGGAATGGGCTTAAGACTGATAGGCAGCTTTTATTTAGGTTTTAGATGCATAGTGGGTGTTCTATTAAGCCATGCTTTGCAACCTCAGTTGGACCCCTCCATCTGTCACTTGAAGTCACATCATAACGCACCCAACTGACATGCTTCTGTGTTCTCCAGGATGAGTTTTAAAGGCTTTCCCCTTTATCACATTTCTAACCTTCCTGACTCCTAGTTAGGATTTTTGCCCTCTGTGGTGGTTTGATTCAAGTGTCTCCCACAAACGAATGTGTCTGAATGCTAGATCCCCAGCTGATGGCAGTTTTGGAATTGGAACCTTGTTGGAGCTGTGTTATTGGGGGCAGGCTTATGGGGTTATAGCCAGCTTGCTGGTTTTTGGCACATCTTCCTGATGCTGTTTCCCACCTGTTGTGGTGGAGGTGATGTCCACCCTCTGCTCATGCTGTCATTTTCCCTGCCATGATGGAGCTTCCCCTCAAGTCTGTAAGCCACAATAACCCATTCCTCCTGTCAGCTGCCTTTGGTTGGGTACTTTGTTGCAGCAATGAAAAAAGTTGACTACAATACCCACTAACTTGTTTTAAAGGTGAGTCCTCTATTTTCCTTGAGTTTTTGTGACTGACTTTGCCTATTACCTTCCTGGGGTTTTGTTTGTTTGTTATTTTTATTTTGCCTACTAAGAGTATTTGGGGTGGATTTGTTTTTTTGAGATGTGTAATTCTTTTATGGAGTTTTTTAAAAAGAATTTTTATATTGTTTTTCCTTTTTCAATATCTTTATTATGAATAAGTAAATACACTGTATGAGCAAATCTTGTGAATGTGTCCCTGTTTCCCTCCTCTCTGTCCCCTACCCACTGGGGTCCTTCCTCGGTGCACATACTGGATCTGTTTTGGTTTGGGGGGAACGTGAAAAACTGGCTAGCTGGTGCAGTCCATAAGCCCCAGCTAACCCTGGACTCCTACCACCCTCCCCACCTTACTCAGGAGTAGCCACTCAGTCTACCAGTGTTGTTGTTTTTCGTATTTGTTATAGTTTCTACACTAAACATCCCCAACAGGCCCATATGTTGTCAAGTCTTGGGCCCCAATGTAGCGCTATTGGGAAAGTAGTGAATTTTGAAGTCATGGAGCCTAATGGGAAGAACTTAGATGACTAGGGCATGCCCTCGGAAGGGGTATGGCTATCTTGGAGCATCTCCTACCATCCTGTGCTTTTTTCTCATGATGTAGATGTACTATCTTGTCACAATGCCCAAAGACAATGAGGCCAACAAAGGACAGAAACCAGGAGCCAAAAGTAAATTTTCGAAAAGACGCTTTTCTCCTAATGAGTTGATAATCTCAGGTATTTTGTGAAAGTAAGAGAAAGTTGATTACCACAGTATTCTCTTTGGAAGCCTCCTTTCTCTCTCATTCTAACCCTCAGCCCTGAAGTTCCACTTCTGGAAACACAGTAAACAAAAAAAGATTAACATTCCTTTCCCAGAATCGTATAGCAAGCCTCACACAATATACAGGCCCACAATTCAGAAAGTTTCTCGCAGTTTCTATCCCATAATAGTCTCAAAGACCTGAGAACTCTAATCGCCATTTTATAGTTGATGACATGTTCTTCCATGAGGCTTTTTTTAATGCTAACGTCTTTTCATCTTTTTCCAATTACTCATCAAACAGGATGGATCCAACTTCTGAAAAGATGTTCAAACCTAACCTTTCTCTAGGGCAATGCAGACTCCTGACCATCCTCAGGTCTTCTGAGATATTAGCAGAGCCTCACTGGATCCTGACTGAACTCCTTGGCTCTGCCTCGGCTCTTCACAATGCCTCTCTCACAAAGCCTTCTCTTCTACAACTCTAATTGGATCCTGTCTTTGTCAGGCTCAAACACTTGCAGCAACTTCCTATCACCTACGAGGAAAGTACAACTTCTTACCAGTATGTAAAACCTTTAGAAAATGACACACATATCCTTTTCCTGTCTTTTTTGTCTCCATCCATCTTCCTTCATAGAACCTCACTATAGTTGTACCAGAGTTCCTATATATCAGCCTATATTCATTGTATAAAATAATGGATCCCAACTGTGACATTTTCATACATGTATACAATGTACTTTGATCACATCCCCTCCATGAATCTCTCTTGTTCCCTCTGCCCCTCCTACTGATCTCCTTCCTCTTCTGAATAGTCCTGCTTCTACTTTTGGGTCTTTAGATTAAATCTAGATTCTGAATATGACAGAACATATGTACTATTGTTCTTTCTGTGTCTGGCTTATTTTCATGATGTTGGTCAGTTACCTTTGTTTTCCTGCAAAAGACATAACTGCATTTTTCTTTATGGTAAAATCATATTCCATGGTCTCTATGTATCACATATTCTTTATCCATTCATCTTTGATAAGATCTTAGCCTGATTCCATATCTTGGCAATTGTGAATAGTGCAACAGCTATAAACAAATACCTGAAAACGTGGGGAAAGAGTTCATTTTGGTTTACAGTTCATTTCCATAATTTTTATCTTTATATTAATATATATCAAGATGGGGACTAGAATGACATAGATTTAAGATTAGCATAGCTATTACATGGATCTCTCAAAGTGGCAACCACATTTCTATATGTTTTTTGTCTTTGTTTGAAAATGTTCTTCCCTTTCCAGACCATTGAGCAATCATGACAGAACTGAGATGGAAACTAGCTCCCAGCCGGCTAGCTGGCTCTCCTAGTGCTGGAAAGTGCTAGGCAAGCTGCTGGGGAATAAAGAGCACCAGCAACATGATTTGTCAGTGGATCCCGATAGCTACAAAATCAGCCAGGCAAGAGGAACCCACTTGTGCAAGAGCGGCACATGGGCTATGGGAGTAACCAACTGCTCTCTGATTGAATATGAGGCCCGCTCAGAGGGAGGGAATTCATGCCTGGTACTAAGAGCCAAGTCAGAACTCTATGGCTCAGAGGATCATAGACACCCCAAGGGAAGTGTTCATGGTTCATTTACTAAAAGGAAAGGTGATGCCCATCAACAAGTCCTCTATCTATGTTTATCCCCTGGGATCCATGCTGCTCCCACTCCTGGCTAGAAAAATCTGTTTTTAACAGATGGCAGAGAACACTGGGGAGACCCAAGACCCACGAAAATGACAAGAAAAGAAGCCCACAGCCTAGTAGGAGATAAATCATCTCTATCACATCTTCCAGGGCCCAGGAAACATGGCTGAGAAAGTGGAAGATTAAATACGAGGGCTTCTTCACAGCCAGCCTAAGAACCTCCTCCAGGGAGATAGCAGGAGACACTGAAGAGGATCAAAACTCATCAAAGCAGAAAATTAGAAGCTGCAGAGAGCTCAACACTAAAAGAGATTTATAACATGCACTCCAAGGCTCAGGGAACATTGCAGAACAGAGGCAGAAAGAATGGAACATCTGCAAAGTGAGGAAGTATACTCTGAGGCATTGTAACCACACACATGCACACACACACACACACACACACACACACACACACACACACACACACACAAAGACTGACTGATGCTTTCATGACCCCACAGTCATTGCTGATAACCCTACTGAGGAGGGCCCTCAGTGGAGGGATGGTGAAGAGGAAAAATAAGATTATAACTTGATAGTAATATGACCAATATGTAATATGTTCATATAGTAAGGTGCTCAATTTAAAGAGAAAGAAAATATTTCTACCCTCGAAGATTTCTTTGAAATAACAGTATTAAGATGACAAAGAAGGAGAGAATGTTTGGTAATAAGTATTTAGAAAATACATGAGAAACAGGCTTGATGTAAATTGTGCTTAATTCACATTTCAAGGTAAATGAGCTTGTGGTGTGAAAACCAAAGAGGGTTTTGTTTTATTTTATATTATTACTTAATTTTATTTTATTCCCATAGCCTAGGAGCTATTTGTCCATATTTCCTGCAATTCCTTTCTTCCCCCTCCTTTAAATTTCTCCTCCAAAACGCTTTCCTCCTTCCCTGAAATGTCTCTCCCATAACTTCATAGTGGTGATGATGAGTTGAGGTTTCCATAAAGAAAAACACCTCTGAACAGTTAAGCAGATGCAAAATATGTCTACCCCAAGGGAATGACCGAGTTTCTCCATCTTCATTTTGTCCTTTATGGTCTTCTATGTCTCATTAGAGCATCCATCCTTAGGGAGAATGTGTGCTTATAGGATCTATTCAGCAAGTAGTATATTGCAAATGCTGAAAAGATGCTTATTGTTAGAAATATGCAATGATATAAAGTTACAACCATCACGGAAGAAAATTGACCTATTTCCTTTTTTAAATTATCTGCAGTTTTCATGTCAAAAAGAGATAAAAGTGTTTTATTCAAAATATTAACCTCTAGAAAACCTTCCGGGAAGGAAATTTGGCTGGGAATCAGGAGAGGGGCTTCAATCTAATTCTTTTATTTAACGCATCCTAAGCAGTTGGACCAGTTGTTTTATCCTTTGGTTCCTGTTTCCTTGTTCATGAAATGCACACCCTATCCCCCTTCTAAACTCATAGGAATGCTTACTATCAAAGTTAAGTGTCTGAACATGGATTTGTGACTGAAAGCATTAACTGGTTGTCGTGGTAGCTTTTACTGCTGGGTATCGTCTTGATTTCCAGTCCACCATGATGATGTGAGCTCATGTGCATCCCTCTACTCCCTAAGATCCTACCGCACTAACAATCGGCTCTTAACAGATACAAATCCAAAAAGCACAAAAAAAAATGGCAGAGAGTGGACAATATCAACAACGTTTGGAAGATGAAAATCTGACCAAGGAGCCAGAAGCCTAAGAACACTGGACATCAAGTGCCTAGAGACACAGGCCAATTATCATTTCGATCTGAAATGTCCCCAGGGATCATGTGAATACTTGTCCCCTGCTTGGGTGGTGCTATTTACTGGGGCTAGTGTGGGATAGAAGAATAGTGGGACAAGGTCCTCCAAGGGAACCCCCAGAACCTAGATCTGCCTGCTGCTTACTTCCTGCTTTTCTGGTCTGCCATGTTGGTTTTCTGTCACCCACTCCTTTGCCGTGAGCTGTGCTGGGCCTTCCTCACTACAATGGGCTGAAACACCTGAAACCATGAGCCAACATCAATCCTTTCTCACTTGTCATTTCTAGCATACGTTTTGTCAAAACACTATGGAAAGGAGACTATAGGAGCTACAGTTTAAGGCTTGTCACTGTGAGAGTTGGCAGAAACTTTAAGAGGTGAATCTTAGCAGGGGTTTTCTATGGTCATACATGAAGGTGCTCTCGGGGCCCAAACCCCTTCCTATTCCTCTCTTTGCATGACCTGGCTACACATGAGCAGCCTCACTGTGCAAATATTCACAACAGCAGCTCAATATAATGGACTGAAATGCCTGAAACCATGAGCTAAAATCAACCTTTCTGTCTTTTAACATGATTGTCTCTGAAGGGATGGGTAAGGCAAAGACTCAACAAGCATGTCAGTTGGAAGTCAGAGAAGCAAGAAATGTCGACTCTCTGTTGCCTGTCCTCAATGTGTGGAGATGCTTCAATTTCATAATGGGCCCAAGTATAAAGAAAGTGTAGTAGACATCTCCATAATACTGGGATAAACATCCAGTCAAACATAATTTAGGGCAGGAATGGGATTTATTTCACGATGACAGATCCAGGGAACGTTCCATCAATAGTATAAGAAGCTGGCTCCCTTTCACAGATCCAAGCAGAGAGAAACAACCAACAACCAGCAAACATTGAAAGCTTCAAGTAGAGACCTTCCAGAATTCAAACTGCTCTCTACACATTTGGTCTAGAATCAGATCTGCCCCCAAACACAGCTTTGGAATGGCTTCCAGGATCTGCCCCTAGTGACATCTCCTCCAGCCAGGCAGCTGGAAACCCAAGTTACAAACTTAATAAAACTTACCTGAGTCTATGGGGAACATACATTCACATTCAAACCACCACAGAAAGGAAGAGATACTGGATGAGAATCAGGAGACTATAGATGAAAGTCTAAATACACAACACTGAGATGATCTTTCTGTTGCCTCCCCAAAACTCATGACCACCTGACATGGGCCATGAAGACACCTGGGAGACAGCCCTGCCTGTTTACTCATCATGGATACAGGAATATGTAGAGAAATACCAGGAGAGTAACTAAAGAATACCCAGAAAGCAGAGAAGACCATAAAGCACTAACAAATCACTATGGTGTAGTATTTAAAATTTTTTTGAAAAATTTACTTTTCAAAACAATCATTATAGGGCCAGGGAGATGGCTCAGTGGGTAAAACTGCTTGCTAACAAGTGTGACAACTCGGGTTCAGATTCCTAGAGGCACATAAAGCCAGACATGGTCGTAAATGCTCAAAATCCCAGTGGGTCTATGGTAAAATAGGAAAAAGACAGAAGAATTGTCAGCCAGCTGATCTGGCTTATAGAACAGTGTTGCAGTCAGCTTTCTAGTTGCTGCACAGAAAGAACCCAAACAAAAGTGGCTTGTGGAGGAATGGGTTTATTTGGCTTACGGACTCGAGGGGAGACTCCATCCTGGCAGGGAAAATGATGGCATGAGCAGAGGGCTGGACATCACCTCTGCCACAGCATTGCAAACAGCGGCAGGAAGGTGTGCCAAACACTGGCAAGGGGAAGCTGGCTTATAACCCCATAAACTCGCCCCCAACAACACAGCTTCATCAAGGTTGTAAAACCCAAACTGCCATCAGCTGAGGATCTATCTATCAGAACACATTCAATTGTTTGTGGGGGACACCTGGATCAAACCATGACA